>JAJJMC010005941.1:2777623-2804467 GCA_023531435.1 Papaver californicum
AAGCGTATCAAATCAGCTGTTACAGGGTAATTCAACCTTGTAATCAATATTTTGAGCAATGAAATCAACTTTTGAGCAAGTTTTCTTCACCATGGGCTAAGTCTATTTACTGGGATGATGGATAAGGTAATTTTCTCAATTTTATGTGATTTAATTATTTTCTAATAATTATTTATAATTCTTTTATTATTAGAATTGCATAGTTTTGAATAGTAAAAACGGTTTTCTTTCAACAGTTGTGCTTTTGCTTGATGGATTATGCTTAGTTAATTAATTTTGATATTCCATGCTTGTGATTTACCTCTGTTTGTTAGCATAACAAAACCAACTTTGGCAATTATTTGTGCTTTAATTAATTTAAAAAGAATTATCTGATTAATCACATAGGTTGTTAGATTTACCTGATTCCTGATTCCTGGTACGTTTAAAATTATTTAAAAATCATATTTAGGTTATTTAGTCTTTTTCTTACTCCTGGAATTTTCTAGAATTAATTTAAATCATTATTTTCTAAAATCATTACCTTCACAAGTTCGAGTAACGAACCTTTATTTACCACTTTCTAAAATTACATCAGATGCTACAGAAGATCTTGGTGCACTACCCTCACCATCTGTTACTTTAAGCCTTGACTGTATTTCTACATCTCCATCTTCATATTCAATTATTTGTTGAAGATTTTGGTTTTGGCAAGGTTTTGTTTGGAACCTCAACCTATAAAGTCTATTTTTCAGGAAGGGTAACCTGATCTCACCTAATTGTCCTAGTTATAACAGTATGAGCTTTACCGATATTAGTATGAAAAAGAGTAGTTTGACCCTTTGTATCATAAACTTGAGGATTAGGACATAAGGTATTTATAACCTTGTAATATATTCTATAGACAACTGCTAAATTTTGTGATCCTATGACCATATCAAACCCCTGAGTTCTAACATTTAAAAAAAGTTAGAGTTTTAAGGAGCCCTGGATCACTAAGGGATACTGAAAAGTTTGGGAAACAATTAAAATATGTTGGACCTTCACTTAAAGTAGATTCAATAATTCCTAATTACGAATCAGTAAACTTATTGTGTATACAATCTCTAACACATAAGAGTACAAAATTATTTAATCCTTTTTTTGTTAATGGTTTGACGGCTATTTGGATTAAGCCTATATGAAGATAATTAAATCTTTTTTGTTTATGGTCTTATATCATTCTAGGAGAGAAAAGTTTAAAATTATCATTTGAATCTATTATAGATATGGCTATTTCCACTGTCTTAATTGTATAATTGTTTTAAAATTGGAAAGATCCTTTTTTATACACCTCATTAACTGGGACTTTAGGAATATTCCAATTTTGCAATTGTTTTTCAATATCATGCATTATAAATTCTTCTGAATTAAGATTAATTTTATTTTTGAAACAGTTTTTTCGTGAAAATGATCTGACAAATCTAGACATAATAAGGTTTTATAAAGGTTTAAAAAGTCAACATGAATCATTTCTCAACCTATAAACGAAGCCTTCCAACTAATAGGTTTACGAGCTCTCTGCGACTAATATTTAGCACTCTATCTCTCCCTTTCAAATGGCTCGTAAACCTATTAGTTGAAAGGCTTCGTTTACAGGTCGAGCACTGATTCCTGTTGACCGTTTAAACCTTTATAAAACCTTATTATGGCTAGCTTTGTCAGATCGTTTTCACAAAAAAAAAAAAAACAATTTCAAAAATAAAATTAATCTTAATTCAGAAGAAGTTATAATACATGATATTGAAAAACAACTGCAAAATTAGAATATTCCTAAAGTCCCAGTTAATGAGGTGTATAAAAAAAGGATCTTTCCAATTTTAAAACGATTATACAATTAAGACAGTGGAAAAAGCCATATGTATAATAGATTCAGATGATAATTTTGAACTTTTCTCTCCTAGAATGATAAAAGAACATAAAAAAAGATTTAATTATCTTCATATAGGCTTAATCCAAATAGGCGTCAAACCATTAACAAGGAAAGGATTAAATAATTTTGTACTCTTATGTGTTAGAGATTGTAGACACAACAAGTTTATTGATTCGTTATTAGGAATTATTGAATCTACGTTATATGAAGGTCCAATATATTTTAATTTTTCCCAAACTTTTCAGTATCCCTTAGTGATCCAGGGCTCCTTAAAACTCTAACTTTAAATGTTAGAACTCAGGGGTTTGATATGGTCATAGGATCAGGAAATTTAGCAGTTGTCTATTGAAAATATATTACAAGGTTATGAATTCGTTATGTCTTAATCCTCAAGTTTATGATACAAAGGGTCAAACTACTCTTTTCCATACTAATATTGGTAAAGCTCATACTGTTATATCTAGGACAATTAGGTGGGATCAGGTTACCCTTCCTGAAAAAATGGACTTTACAGGTTGAGGTTCCAAATGAAACATTGTCAAAACCAAAATCTTCAACAAATAATTGAATATAAAAATGGAGATGTAGAAATACAGTTTACATCTTTTAGGAAGGCTTAAAGTAACATATGGTGAGGGTAGTGCACTAAGACCTTCTGTACCATCATCTTCTTATGCGGACCCTAATAATAATTTTATTAATGATCCACATGATATTATAACTGAAGGTGTAAAACAAACTCCACATCAATTTAATAAACCTTATAATAGGGTAGATACATTAAAATCCGGTATTAGAAACATCCCTGAACAACCAGAGCCCACATTCTCAGATCTAGAATTTGAAATAAATGTAATTCAACAACCTTTGGATGATTTAGAAGAATTACGAAAAGAATATCATAGCTCAGAGAACATAGCAAAGATGGATTGGTTTGATTCAAAATTCTCTCCCCGTCGAAAGAAAAAATATATAAAACTTATGGTTTATACCTAATTCACAGTCAGGTTAGAAAACCATTTTTGATTGGTTTGATGATTTAGTCAACATTCAAGGTTTAAGAGATTATAAAGATTCACTTAATATGTTGGAAACTCCATCCCAAACATATGAGACAAAAGATGGAAAGTTGATTCATTTAATACATCCTCCAGAAACGGTCCTGATGTTTGAAAGGGCTATAGCATCTCCGTATAAAGTAGAACTAAATGAGAATAATTGAGTAGTAACACAAAAAGATATAGGTCAGCTAATGCAGTTGGGTAATTATACAAATCTATGTTTTTATTCATTAGGTAAACAAACTACCAGAATTGAAACCATGTTAACCACTAAATATAAAAAACAAGTTGTGACCCTAGTGGTACGAAACCTGGTGAGATTGTATTAAATCCAGAACCGCCAAGTGGGATTTTATTTAAGCCTACCCCAATAATAAATCGAGATGTTTTTAGATTATCTAACTCAGATAATAGTTTTGCAGATGCACTAGTTGAAAGACTAAGATCACTGAGCATATCTCCTTCAAGCTCATCCACATCCAAAGCATCTAAAAATCCGAAAGATGTATCTCCTACTGTAAATGTTTTATCTAAACAAGAGCAGTACGGTGATATAGATGTTATTGAATTAGAAGAAATATTTTAAACATCAGATCCAAGTACCATTAATAAAATATCTTTCGGTAAAAAATATACACCTAATTCCCCACCACAAGAAATTATTACCCAAGACCTACAATAATAGATCTACAAATTGAAGAGGATAATAACTGGAATCAGGTTTCCTTCAATGGAAGATCTATAGTTGAATGGAACATAGATGGTATGACCGAGTATCATATACTGAATACAATTAGACAAATGACCATGTATAGTTCTGCCTCTAGCATTCCCAGATAATTTTTTTTTTTGAATCCATAGTTACCGGGTTCACTGGTCAGCTTAAAGGCTTGTGGGAATTCCATTTATCTGACCATGCAAAATGGAGTATTGAACATGCGGTTAGACATGTAAAATTGGAAAATGGTTTTATCCAAAACCATGAAGATGCAGTAAATACATTATTGTATACAATTTCCTTACACTTTGTAGGGACTAACTCTCAACAAATGGAAAGGTCAAAAGAGTTACTTATTAACCTAAAATATCCCACTCTCCCCCATTATAGATGGTATAGAGATGTTTTCTTCTCTAAATTATTCAGTAGGGAAGATTGTTCTTCAGATTCTGAATTTTGGAAAGAAAAATTCGTCTCAGGATTGCCGCCTTTATTTGCTGAAAGGGTTAGGAATAAGATTAAACTAAAAATTCCCAAGGAAGAATAGATTATAATGAGTATACCTTTGGCCAATTTTCTTCTAAAATTATGTCAGAAGGTTTATCATTATGCTCATATATAAAACTCCAAAGGCATTTACAAAAGAATAAATTAACTAAAAAAGAGGAATCAGGTGATTTCTGTGAACAATTTGGTTATAATTCGTTTCCATCAGCATTGAAGTCCAGAAAGAAACATGCCAACCACATAGTTGAAGAACATCCAAATTTAATAGGTACACATCAAGGTATAAAAAGTCCAATTTTCTAAAAAATAAAAATAAGCCACAACAATACAATAATAAAAAATAACTCCCAGTTTGCTATAAGTGTGGCAAGATTGGACATTATCAAAATAAATATCGAACGAAAAAAATAAATAAACTCAACATAGATGAAGGGCTTAAACGCCAATTGAATCAAGTCCTCTTGATGGAGTTTGACCATTCGGATGAAGCCGAAGGAGTGTTTAATGAAGAGGAATCTTCAGATACTGCTTCTGGTCTAGATGTTGATGAATGTACAGATGATTGTTCCTGTAAAAAATGTTTTTATAAGCAAATGTATGGATTAGGAATCAATTTCCTCACTAGTGAAGAAAACTTTATCCTATAATTATTTGATAAAATTAGTGATCCAGAATCAAAGCGAGCAGCTTTAGAGCGATACATTGAGGTAGTTAAACGAGCGTCAAAAGTAAACAAAATAGAAAAGCCTTCTCAACCTTATAGCTTTAAAGAGATTCTGGCAATGATAGAGAACCGACAGTCAAAAAAAGAACCCTCGATTAGTGAGTTTCAAGCTGAAGTTAATCAAGTTAAGGATGAATTACGAGGACTTAAACATAAAATCCAAATACTAGAACTTCATAAGCATGTAGGGGAAGAATATGATTCATAGGAAGAAAATTCTTTCGATGAAATCTTACAAAACTACCAGGCTACAATATCCACACAAAAATATGTAGAGAATCCGGAATCGTCTAATGTAAACAAAGAAATCGAGAATATGCAATTCATCAACATAATTGATAAAGTAGTCACTCAAAAATGGTATACATTAGTTACCTTAATCATAATATCGTTCTCAAACTATGGCACTCATAGATTCAGGTGCATACTTGAATTGCTTAAATGAAGGATTGGTACCGACAAAATATTTTAGTAAGACTACCCAAGTTCTTAATACTGTAAGTAGGAACAAACTTATAATTGACTACAAATTGCCAGATGTTGCAGTATGTAATGATGGAATCTGGTTAGAGATACCATTTATTATGGTTAAAAATTTATCTCAATCATGCATTTTAGGAACTCCATTCTTGAATATGTTATATCCATTACAAATTAATAATACATGAATTGAAGATCTCATTCAGGGACACAAAATTATATTTGAGTTTGTTTTTGAACCGAAACAAAAATTCATTAATCATATCCAGGATAAGATTATACGAAAGGAGAAATTTCTATTCTTCTTAAAAGAAGAAATCCAATATAAAAAGATCGAGGAAAAACTGAGATGTCCAAAACTTCAGAAACAGATCAAAGATGTTAATGATCTACTGATAAAAGAAGTTTATGCTGAAATCCTAATGTATTTTGGTAAAGAAAACAACACATAGTTGAACTGCCTTATAAACCAGATTTTTCAGAGAAAAATGATTCCTACCAAGGCCAGACCAATTCAAATGAATAATTGGTTGTTAGAAATATGCAAGTCAGAAATTCAAGACCTATTAGATAAAGGTCTAATTAGGAAAAAGTTACTCTCCATGGGGTTATCCTGCCTTTTATTTGGAAAAGGCAGCAGAACTAGAAAGAGGAGTTCCGAGATTAGTAATAAACTAGAAACCTATGAATAAAGCACTAAGGTGGATTAGGTATCCCATCCCTAATAAAAAATACCTTTTGGATAGATTACATAATGTTGTTATATTTTTAAAATTTGATTTAAAATCTGGATATTTGCAGATACAAATTGCTGAAAAGGATAAGTATGAAACATCATTTACAACTCCTTTTGGGCATTATTAATGGAATGTTATGCCATTTGGGCTAAAAAATGCCTCATCAGAATTCCAACATATTACAAATAACATATTTAATTCATATTCAACTTTTACAATTGTTTACATTGATGATGTGTTGATATATTCTGAATCTATTGAGCAACACTTTAAACATTTATCAATCTTCCTAAAAATAGTGAAGCATGCTGGATTAGTGGCATCTGCAAAGAAAATGAAAATATTCCAAACCCAAGTTAGATTTCTTGGACATAACATTAATAAAGGTACTATTATACGTATAGAAAGGGCTATAACCTTTGCTGATAAATTTCCAGATGAGATTAGGGATAAGAAAAACCTACAGAGGTTTCTAGGAAGTCAGAATTACATAGCAGATTTTTATAAAAATTTAGCAAAAGATAGTCGACCGTTGTATGCTAGACTAAGGAAAAGTCATGTTAATTGGAGCAGTGAACATACTAGCGTTGTTAGAAAAATAAAAGCTAAAGCCAAAGAATTGCCATGTCCGACTATATCTAATCCAACAACCTACAAAATAGTTGAAACTGATGCCTCTGATGTTGGGTATGGAGGAATTCTTAAATAAAGGATTCATGATAAAGAACAATTAGTTCGATATACATTTGTTGTGTGGAAATCGGTACAACAAAACTACTCAACAATTAAAAAAGAAATTCTGGCAATAGTTCATTGTGTCACTAAACTTCAAAAATGATTTGATAAACCAGGAAATTTTCATTAGGGTGGACTGTCAAGCAGCTAAGGAAGTATTGGTAAAGGATGTTAAAAATTTAGCTTCTCGGCAAATTTTTGCAAGATGGCAAGCCATTTTATCAGTATTTAATTTTAAAATTGAATATATAAAATGAGACACTAACTCTTTGCCTGATTTCTTAACTCGTGAATTTTTGCAGGGAAAAAATGGACTTCCAACCATTTAGAGGAAAACCTCCTCAAATTGCTTATCACATTCCTAATAAAAGGAACAAAATGATCCAATGAAAATTAAAGGAAACCCATATAAGGGTAAACAACCTTCCTCGTCAAAAGAACGATCACCATATTTAATGACCATATTAGTACCCCTACTTGCGGTAGAAACTGAACATGTTCATAGGGAGCCTGCAGAGGTTGCCACAATGTATCTAAAAGACCATATTTTGCCATATTATGGTAAAACCAGAGATTTTATGAAGCAATACTACCGGAGACAGGGTCTGTCAGTATAAACCATAATTCAAGAGATGGTAATGGTACTCCTACTTTCTCCAAACTTGAAATTCTAAAAGTGTTGTCTTATAGAGACTGGGAGTGAACCCCGATAGATCCAATAGATTTAATAATTACCCACATATTAAACCCAGGTCATATAATTATACTGACTATATCAAAGCTTGGACGCATACCTTTTGTTGTCAAAACCAAAGGTTTTCTCATTCTTGGTATATTGGCTTCAAATTAAAGGCAACAGGAACTCCCAAATTGGTTCAGATCATGGTTAGGTGTTTGGGGGCCGAGTCGGTATATATTACTCGGTTATATATATCAGAATTCTTAAACAGGTTTATTAAGGATAATAGCCAATCTTATGATAAAAGACGACTAATGTCGTGGTTCTTGATCCTATATGAAATCCCATGGATTTTAAAATGAAATTATTCTATTCCAAAATATGATGATCCAGAGTGGGAATATATCCCATATTAAGAAAGGTAATTTTTTTATTAAATGGTGGGATAAATATAATGATGCACATCTGCATCCATCCACAGTTAGTGTGCAATTTATTGCGGCTCAACTGATGGTATCCTCATCATCTTCAATAATGCCAATGGAGTTCTCTACCCATATCCTCGCATTGAAACAAAGCATATGAAAGAATTTAAAAAGCAAATTTTATAAATACTCCAAAGTGAAGATATAGGTTCGTAACCTTCTTCATCAAAATTCATGGAGGAAGATGATATAAAATCGGAAAGCACAGATGATTTAAATGCCAATGGTGATGATTGTTTCAGACATATTTGAGGATTAAGATCGTGAAGAATTAATTAAATAATATAATATTCCTAATAAAGGAATATTGAGATCTAATAGCAAGATTCCAGGGCTACAGTTTATTTAAAGAAAGTAGGGTCGACTCCACTATTCATCAAGGACACATAAAATATTTTTCAAAAAAAATAAAAGTTGATATTTACATTTCAAAAAATAAAAGAAAAAGTATATTTCTTTTATAAAAAAGAAAAAGTAAATCTTATTTAGATTTTTCATCTTGGACTATGTCTACCACTTATCCTTCACTTATAGGTTGTAAAAGATAAATATAAGATTCTCAAAAAAAAAAAAATCTTATCTCTTTTGTTTTTTTTTTTGCAAGCTTCACCCTTTATATATATCCCACAAGTAAAAGGAAAAGGGTAAACTTTTAGTTTTCAAGTATCATTGTCTAAGAGTTTATTTAAGAGTTTGTGAATGAAAGCTTGTGAGTGGCTTCCTTCTTGAAGTGTGACTTCAAATTTGCTTTGGTGTGTTGTATATAAATAAAGACTACTTTATAAGTATATGTAGTCTCTATCTCTTGATTAAATTTATGTTTTAAATTTAGTTTATTAATAGTTAAAGTTTATTTATTGTTTTATATTTATTATATTATATTAAAAATTTAAATATTTTATGGGATATATATATATTTTTTATTTTTTTTAAAACAAATGAATAAGTTATATAATAATCTAAGAAGTTTTTGTTGGTTTTTATGTAAAGTTGTTGTTTAGTATTTCTGAGATATTTTAAGGAAGACTTTTGTTGATTAATTTCGACCGTCTAATATTATCTTAGAGATGGATCAGAGGCCTAGATGTAAAATATTTACTGTTCATTTGCTTTGTTCACTACCCATATATTTACCCCCATAACTACTCGTCTTCTATCTTCCTTCTTTTCAAATAATTTTCCATTATCTTAGGGTTTTACCGACGATGATGAAGATGATGAAATCTTACCAATGAATATCGTTCATTCTTCAGCTCAAAATCGAGGGTTGCTTTTCACAAAGATCATTGTTTTGATTTTTTTTTTTAAATTCACTGCTTGTTTTTAATTTATAAGAAGATCTTAGGGTTCCAGTACATCAAAGCTAAAAGTGTATATCTATTTTTTTTTTATGTTTTATTTTGAATTTATTTTTTAATTCACTCCTTATTATTGTCAAGGGTGATCTTAGGTTTTCCATTACAAAGCTTAGACGAATTAGTGTTCATGTTTCTACAAAATCTTCTAACAACATTAAAACAAAGAAAGAGCTTATGAGGTGGTTAAGAAATCATAAGTTTATGAAGTGGATTGTTATGGGGCTCAATCTGGGTTGTCTGCTTTGGCTACATTGGGAGATGTACATATTCCATTTCATAAAGGTGATTTCGTTCGAAATAAATATAATATTAATTTTTGAATATATTTAATATTTCTTTTGAACAAATTTGAAAAGTTATATAATAATTTTAGGAAATTTTGAACTTTATAGGTTAGTAATAGCGGGTTGTTTTTTTATTTTGAAAATAAATGGCACATGTTTTAAAAGGGTCATACTTAAAGATTTAAAAATTTTGAACCAATATAATAGGTAGGGTTGCACACTGTGTGGTTTGTACGATTATTGAGCCAGCCAGAACCGACACCGGAGATCCTTAGTTATCATGTTTTGAAAACAGGTGCTAACTATTAATAAATTGGGTTCGGTTCAGTTTAGAACAAGTTAATTATTATAAACCGATATTTATGTCAGTTATGCAAAACTGACAAATAATTTACTAAAATCTTGATATATTTGTCAGTTCCACCAAACTAATAGACAATTTTATTGAAATAAGGTCAGTCCCAAGTAACCGACAATTGAAAACATGTCAAAACTGATTGTTTTTATAATGTCAAATACATCAGAAATCCCAACAAACATTAAGATAAACCAACACTGGAAGTCTAAAACACAAACATTTTAGTTTCTCCTTTTAACAATAACTAAAACAAAAAATCCATCAGATTCAGTAAAGATTGATGTTCTTAAAGGCATAAAATGGCTCTACAGACTACAACGGGCATCCAAAGACTGCAAATTAAAAAAAAACAAGTTATTAGGTGTCATATGATAAAGCATATTATATAGGCTATATCAACATGAAACAAACCATGTGTATCATATCAGTAATATTTTAGACCACTAACCCCTAAGAAATCCCTATGTTCCATGGATTCTTAATAGAGTTTGGAACTTCTAAACTAGTTTTAGTGCAAACAATCACCCAAGTGCATAATATTACCGTCTACTAAAGTCTAAAACTACTAAGTTGCGGCATACAAGAACAATATAGAAATTATACAAGTTCAAAACCAAAGTTAATTACGAGATTAATGGTAGTTTAGGCTTGATTAGGCAGTAGTAGGGTAGAGTGGTAGACCTAGTGGTGGTGCTCGGTTTGAGGAAGAAGAAGTAGTATTATTGATATTCAATTAATATAACTTTTGTAATTAAGATACTTTTGATATTCTTTAGATTATATTAATACATAATATTGTAAAAGAATCTTAAAATATATTCCAACTAATATGAGAAATTCAACTAGTGTGACAACTAATATTATCTAGATGCAAGCTAATGTACTTAGCTAATATAGTCACTAGTTATATATAATATTTTTGGGAAAATAACATATCTATTAATAGGATATTGCCTTGAGTATCAAAAAATAAAATATGAACAATAATATATTTGAGTTAAACACATGTTCAGTAAGAACTTTCATAATCCAAGTTGCACATATTTAATCTTAAAGATTAAGAATGTAAGATAGAGATTTCGAAATATTCAAGTTAGGATCGAAACTGGATGGGATCAGTTTTGGTATCGGTCCTGAATCCCATTAGACACGGAAACTCAATTCAAGTTTAAACAAACTTTAAACCATGTCCAAGAAAAACTTTTCTAATATGAATACAAAGTCTGAATTTACCACTAGATATATATTTAGTTTCCCGAAAGTTCAACATTAATCCGTGACAAAAGCCATATTAGTGTTATGTCGAAATTACGAAATTATATAACATTATACCATGTAACTCAATACAATAAGTTGTAGAAACAACTAATGTATATCCTTCCTATTGATTCTTAGATCATAAAATGATCAAGCCATTTATATACTAAAAAAGGCATGTAAACAAGCTTCGCATGCTATTTTTTCAATAAATACGACTGAAAGAACTTGATAGAATTGGAACAAGTCAAATTCAATAGGTAGTAACCTCAATTTGAAGGATGATGTCCTCGATTGTCTTCAATATGTCTTATGCTCTTCAATGATTGACTCAAAATTTATATGTCTTAAGTCTAACCTAACGAAATTGACTTTAATAACCATTTCAGTCGACCGAGTTTGTAACTAAACTTAACATACCAACGCTTGGTGGGTTCAACTCAGCAGTGCTCTAAAAAAGGGAAAGGGAGTTGGTCAACTCTCATAGTGGGAGAAAATTTATTCTTTTTGAAGTAGTGTTCCACTCCCATATCCCTTTCTTTTAAAAACATCCCAACAAAAAAAAAAGAAGAAAAAAAGTAACCACAAACGATTACTTAGATAACATAAATCTTCAATAGGGTTTTTGGGACTTAATTTCAAAGACGATGTACTTCAAGTCTTCGACAAATGAACTTGGAGTTTTCTCCAGAAACACCAATTGGGAAGATAACTAGCAAGCATATCAACTGCCACATTGCCTCCCTAAATAGGTGGGCAACTTAAAAGTACTTGAAATTATTAATGAGTTTTTCGACCGACCTCCAACGAATTTTTTTAGCAGACCTATTCAAATACGACACCACTTTTAGAGAAATGCCAAGACATTGACCACTACGACTTTAGCACAACCTCAGGGGATCACCATGACTCTACTAGGGAAACATGGGCCATGATAATAGTGACAAGAACAACACCGAAAAGACAATGGACCAAATTCTACTTCGAAACAGACTCAGATAACTTAGTGCACTACATCAAAATCGATAATGCTCTGTCTTGGTATATCTTTGGTATGATAAAGTATGAGATAACTACCACACATCATAATAAAATATAACTATAGAGAAGGCAACCAGCGACGAGCAGATTGGCAAACCACTCGGATGACGGAAGTCAGACAGGTTCATTCTCGACTATAATATGGGAGCATATTATTCCAATTTTTATGAATCAAATTGTAGTTAATGACTCAATCAGTATAATGTATGCACGTATAATTCCTTTGTAGTTTAATAATGTGAAGATATCTGAGAAACCTAAGTTTGATCCCTCTTTTTTTCATAAACCTTTCATTAAGATGATATATATATAGCCCAAAATACAAGATATTTTGTTTAAATATTAAGTTTTAGATTTAATTTATATTTTTATAATTTCAGCATTATTAATCTAACCCTTATCAACATCTTATTACTAATTTTTTTTAAAAAAGTTCCATTGATTTACGGTCATTATTTGTAGACGTTATTTGTGGACTGTAATTTCTCTTCTTCCTCTTTCTTATTTTATATTTTCAAAGTGTTATCATCACAATAAAAACTTCAATATTATACATCAAGGTTTATAATATACCCTTCTTGGGTTAACTGGTACCTTTTTTTTTTTTTTCCTATTACTCTATTTTTTTTAATTAGTATAGGGTTTGGTAAGGATTTTGAGGAGTTTTCAAGTCAAGGAATGTTAGTTCTCAATCTTAAAAAAATTGATAATTTTTTTACATAAATATTTGTCTCAAAATTGTAAAAATTAGAATCTTCAGTTTGCTGGTAGTGATAATTGGAATTATCACAGAATTGTGAAAATTGAAATTTTCAGAAGGATGATGATGATATTTGCAATATTTTCGAACCGCAAACTGGTTGCAAAACCTGAAAATTGCATTTATGAAAACTTGAATTTTTCAGTAGCCCGGTGTTTGATAATTACAATTTTACAAAACTTTCATTTGAGTTTTTTCGACCTTATAATATTTTTTCATGAAAATTTGGGTTTTCACAAAATAAAGAGAAATGTATATTTTCACTTTTAGTTTTAAATAAGAAAGTAGATTTTTAGGGAAATTTGTTTGGGATTATTTTTTAGGTTTTTTTAAAAAAATTCTATGTTGTTTAATTAAAAAAGATATTAATTTGAACTAGTTTATGAATTATGGAACAAACGTTCAAAGCTGTAATTTTTTTTAAATAAGTATCCAAAATCATTCTCTTCATGTAGGTAAAAATTATCTATTAATCTAGTAATACTATGACTTAGTCATAGGTTCTACATATCTAATATCTTAATGATAATTTTTTTATAAATATATAAAAAAATAGGCCAGAAATATTTTTCCCTTAAAATATTAACTAATGCTTCAAAAAACAAAAAGGATATAAAAACAAAAACACGACACTACCGTCTTTGAGACTCGCATCCAAGCAAAAGGAAGGTGCACCGTGCAGATAATGCCATAGTGGGAACAAAACGACATAAGAATTCCAAAATAAACGACCAAGTATTTACACCCACAAGTTCCAATCACAATATAACCAATATAACCCATCACTTGTCTTTAACCACACAAAGTTTATTAATCGTCCTCATTCCCCGACCCAAAAACAAACAAACAAACAAAGTCATGCTGGTTGCACTCATTAGCAAATGAGTCTATTTGTACAGGCGTAATATTGTGCCATGTGGCATCTCAAAGTAGACAAATGAGAAAAAGCGGTGATACTGATAAGTAGATGAAGCTAAGGTTTCCTACATCAGTTAATATGTATATGAATTTCATTCTCGTCATGGACTATAATTCATGAAGTCTAGGGTTGGGACTAATCTATTCGGCATCTTTTGTTTGCTAATAATAATTTTTTTAAATTAATATTTATTATTCCTTTCGTTTCAACAAAAATGATAGTCCATGATAAGAATAAAATTAATTTATTAATTAATAACAAAGTTCTTATATTTTTATTTAAACAAAAGTAGTTATATTTTATTTTTCTTTATTTGTTTAAAGCACGTGTGTTCTCCCACAAAATGAATTTTAGGATATACCAATAAAAAGCGCTATTTGTGTTCAGGACACACTACCCGACCGATTCCAGGCCAAATTCCGGCCATTTATAATTCTTTTCCTGCATAATTTCCTACACATTCATCTACATAGAATAAACATTCAACATCACAATTTTAAGCCTCCACCATCACAAATCACTTATCTCAGCACCATCACCTGCAATTTATGTCTTCTTTTCTTCATCTCAAATCACAAATCCATTACTACCTTCAATTTTTATCTTTGTCTTGAACTCTATCTCAACTCTCGCTCACATCCATTTCGATTCAACCCAAATAGGGAACCCTACCTATTATTTCTGCAACATCTTCTAATCGAACCAAAACCCATTACACTGACTCGAGCCACATCCATAAAACTCATCTTCTATCTATGTTTCTTCACTCTCCTGTCATACCCAACAAAGCCAAAGAATCGAATACTCTATCCAAGTAGCCAACAACATCACCACCAACAATTCTATTATTTTCTCTCAATTCAAGACTACCCAACTCTCGACAACACTTGTACCACTTTTTCTCCTTCTATAATTCTTCCATTGACCCATAATTCCTCTTCACTGTTCTCGTTTCTTCTCTATTGACTGAACCCACTACTCAAATCTATCTTCACTTCCGAAATCTCCTCTCTTCACGACTATATATTTTCTGTCTAGCATTATCTCCTTCGCTACTCGATCAACACCAAAAATACCTATATTATTCACGGATTCATCCAAAATACTTCAGTGAAGACCCACCAGAACCCATAGCACCGGCAGCAGCAACCTAGGGCAGTGGTCTTGGTCGTTGTTGAGAAGAAGGGTACTAAATAAACTCGACTTAGCTTAGACACGTTGAAAATGGTCTGTTAGGTCATTGTTATCATTAATAAGGATAATAAGTTAATAATAATGAATCTGTTACGTATACACTAACTTAGTTAGGTCAACGGTTTGACTTGACAGTCTTTGACGAATGAAGGTACCAACCGTTAATATTTCAAATCTTGGGTACCAAAGCAATGTATTGGTCGATTGTTAGCCAAGTAAAATTATTTGAAGTCTTTTCACTTCACAATTATAAATAAGAGTATAGAAATAAGACAAGTTCGATCCACAGGGAGATATGAATTGTTAAGAAACTTTTGATTACTTATATAACTGTGGGGATTTATGATGATTATAAATAATTTAAACTAAAATAATAGCAAGAAAAACAATTTAAGATTGTAAACAATGTAATGAGAACACTGGTTAGAGAGTTCATCTTTCGTCATCAAAAATGTTATCAACTAAATCATACTCAATATTCAACTTTTCTCAATATCAATAACCCTAAAACATCCTATCACAGGTCTACTCCTGCAAAACTCCTTTTATCATCAAAGGCACAAGAGCCACTCTTTGAATTCTTTTCACTAGATAACATGGCGTAAGAGTCACTCAAGTTTAGCCTAATGAAAGCGATGGTATTTATGAGTTGAGGTTATTCTAAGAAATCCGACGCAAGTGCCACTCAGATTTAACCTAGGTCACGCTTCTACACATAATCTCATGGCAACATCCCGTCGTTAGAAATTATATTATGCTACTTGTAAGAAGGGTTTTTCGACATTTCCGGATCTCAAACCCTAGTTTAGCTAGAGATATAAATATATGGTTATTCAATTTACAACACAAGCAATAATTCAATATACATGTCGTAATTAATAGTAGAACATAAGTGATATTAAAGAAAAATATGAATACTAAGAATGAATGCTTCAATTAATAATCATGTTCTAGACCTTGGACTACATCTCTAACTAATGAGAATAAATTAGATCATAATGAATTTCTTAAAATTCATGGAAAATAATAAAGAAGAAAATAAAATCAAACCCTAGGTTGTAAAAAAATCTCCAACTCTAAAGCTTATTTCTTTCTTTTCTTGTCTGTAAAACTTGTGATATGATCCCAATAAAAATGAAATCCTCTCTTAAATAGGTTCTTAAAGTAGAAGTACCCATGCGTTGAATCCCATCGAAATAGGTTGCCAAACTCGCTCGTAATAGCCAGAACACGTAAGAATTACCATCCAAAAATAACACCCAGCCAATTGGGCCACGCAGCAGATAGACTAAGCCCAGCCCAAATCAGAATCTTTCCTCGACCTTTTTTCCTTTCTTCCTACGGTCAGGTACAACCTAGACGTAGGTTATTCTGTGATTTTACTTCTCTTTCAATTCTACGTCTAGGTTCTAGGTTCTACCCAGACGTAAGTGATCCTGCGTTTTTACTTTTCTTTTAATTTTTACGGCCAGGTGACTCAGACGTATGCTGTTATGTGATTCCAACTTCTTTCCTTATTTCAAACGCAAAACTCGACCTCAATTCCGTGACTCCTTATTCTCCATGTTCCTTCTCTCGCTCACGAATTCAAAATCTAATCGTCACGAAAGCAATTCTTCTTAGCTGCAGTTACCGACCAGCACCTGTCAACTGCACACCGATGATCACAGGCTTTCTATTAAACTGCCATTCAGACATCACTGACTTAACAACTCAAAATCCCTGTTGTGCTCGGGCTCTTCTCTATGAACTCAAACTTCAGCCACCACTGCACCATTCAAACCCTAAGATCATCACCATCATGATCAGTCGTGATCAATGGCAGCGTCTCCATTCCTTTTCTTCTCTCGCTGAAAAAAAAAATCCTCGTTCAAACCCTTACTGCTCGAAACTCTTTAATCACCAGAAATTGTTACAGCTCGATTCCATCTTCAATCTTCATTCATCACCGATAACTCAGCCACCATCTCTGATAACTCGAGCAATTATAAACACTGCAGCTGTTAAGAAAACTAGAGCATCAATATCAAGCATGCTGCATACCCCACGCTTTATATCACCTCCATGAACCCACTGAATCATTCAGATTCAAGAATCATCCATCATCGAGCACCACCATGATCAATCATGATCATCACACACGGAAGTTAACCTAAAACTTCTTTTCTTGTTCCAAATTCTAGTTGTATTCTTAGCTCCATCCTCTCTGATCTCAATAGCTCGAAGCAATTTCCTTCAACCCATTAAATCATAGCCAGTAACTGATACTAGCCGGGAACTGGCCGGAAACTCACCCACTTTCGCTGCTCGAAATTATGAAGAAGGAGAAGGACTGCCCCTAGTAAACCTGCTGCTGCTTTTAACATTATTTGAATCTGGACAGCCCTTAGTGAGAATGCAGGTGCCCATATAAATATTTGAATCTCATCTACCCCTGAACGCACAACAGAATGCCAATAATAGTTCCCTTTGAAATGATCATTTAACCCTTAGTTTTTTTTTGCTCGTAACTTTCTCATACAAAGTTGGAATGACTTCATTCTTTCGACGTTAGCTTATTTTTCTCGTACTCTTCCACGTAGAGAGAAAAAATACTGGATTTGACAGAGCTACAGTGGATCTTTCGAAATTTTTCCCTTGTAACACTCTATTTTCACTTCTTTTAGAGATGTAACCTACAAAAGACATAATAAACAAAAATAATAACAATACAAAGTAATTCATATGAAATCTAATAAATAAGTATAAGAAAATAATACTCAAAACATGTAAATTATGCACTTATCATGTATTGGACATTTGCTAAGTACCAAACGTTAAATAGTCCTAATAAAAACAGGTTTGCTAACGAGGATTTTACTTGGGAGGATATACAAATTTGTTAAAATTCAAAATTTGAGACCGATCCATGGATAGTTAATAATAATTTCATTTATCAAAAATTTAAAATTCATAAGAAAAAAAAACTTTTTAATTAATTTTATTTAGAATTAGGGAGCAACCATTATGGCATAATTGTTCATTTTCAAACTCTTGATATTAGTCAGTGGTAGACGTTTATAACTCTCATAAACGTAATTTCACCCTATTTATATCCACAAGATTGGTCGTATTACCAAAAGTCTTTTCTAGGATCACGATTCTTCTGCCAGAAAGTTCCACCCCTTAAGATGGGATAAACTAATCACATCCGAGAATTATGGAGGATCAAGGATCAAGAAAATCGCACAACATAACAAAGCTTTACTGATGAAACACATTTGGCTCCTACACAACCATCCAGACTCTATCTGGGCAAGCCTCTCCAAGGAAAAATACCTCAAACAAGAATCCATTTTCTCTGAAAATATCACAACACACTCCTCAAATAGCTTAAAATGGAATGCTTCCTCAGCATTTGGTTTTCCTGTGCCAAGAGTTCAACTGCTTCTGTATAGATTTTTTGATTCTTTTTCAGCACGTTTAACGCTACGGCCACCTAAACAGAAGGATTTGACCCATTTTGTGGTGTCCCTGCATCATGACCCTCTTCTCTTCTTGTGGCTTCATCAATGGTTTGGATATGGGGAGGATTTGGCTATGGCACCCCAACTAACACGTCTTGCATTATTCCCGGCTCTTGAGGAAAATCTGCATTTGCTTGGACCGTTACCTGCAAGGGGGTAATTACTGCGACTTCATCATTTTGAGTTTTATCTATGAGCATTCCATATGGCAGTTGTGGTCCTTGCGGTCCTTGGGACTCTGCTACCACCTTTTGAAGATCATTGAGCTGTCTTGCTATGTTTGTTGCAATTATAGATGTTACCTTGTTGGCTTATGTTCGATCCACGACCGCTTTGAGTGTTGCTGCTGCTATTTCATCATCTCCTCATCGGATACTGCTCTGCCTAGTACCGTATTTAGCCTTTGCTGCTTGATTAAGTCTTTCTGTTTGGCTTCGAGTCATTATTCTCGAGGTTGCTGGAGCTTCTTTGTTTTTGTCTAGCCTGTCTTTGTGTATTTCCTTCGATTTATCCATATCTTGTTTTTCCTAATAAAAAAAGAATCATTGCATTTTGAACATAAAAGTTTAGAAATCCCATGCCGAATAGCCAGATGAAAAATGAGTAGTAATGTAAGTTTTACGAAACTTAGCATTTGAAAAGAAAATTAGCAAGGATCGAAGACTAATCGTGATCGGGCCAAATGGCGGGACGAACATTCGGCAGCGTACCAACAATGCTATCCCGAAGGATGATAGAAGTCAATTCAAAGGACCGGATAAAACAGATTATTACGATCCCAAGTCCAGACGACCGTATGATTCCAAATGGAACAAGTACTTGGAAGATATGGAAGCAATACGAGAAGAAATCAGGTTACTGAAAACCAACAAGGAGGTGGATGTTTAGATGAAGTGTTAAAGGAAACGAGCACAACCCCGCTCGCTTCATATTTAGCACTAGCGCCAATCCATGCAAAATGTCACCTTCCCAGTTTTAAATGCTATGACGGAACAAAAGACCCGACTGCACATCTGAAATATTACAACTGTAAAATGGCAAGATGGGAAAAAGAAGATATAGTCATGTGCATATACTTTCGTTCGTGCTTGAAGGGATCCACACTCATATGGTTTAACAATATGCTTGAGGGAAAAATCTATTCATACGCCCAACTCACCCGCTTATCTTGGAAACCTACATGTACAACAAACCTTCAAATGCAGGAATGGACAAGTTGTTCGCACTTGTATCATGGCATAAAAAGATTATCCGGGACTACATGGATCGTTGGCATGCAATCTTTCAAGCTACGGGAAACATCATCTCTGATATCACAATCAATTGTTATAAGTGGGGAATCTCGAATCGGATGAATCCGCTTTTCGTAGATATCCACGGCGTAAACCCAAGAACCAAAGGAGAGCTACGAGTAATCATTGACAATCACACAAGGTTGCAAGAAATACAAATGCAGAATCCAAAAGAAAATTCCAAGGGATACAGAGCCGCACACCGGACTAACTCCGTCGAACCCGCATCAGGGTATGGGAAGCATGTTGTGGATCAGTCCCTCTCCAATGGGCAAAGAGAGGAAGAAGAGATGGCGATAAAAAGTTCGAAGATCAAGTGTTTACTAAATTAAATACAGGATATACTCAAATCTTAAATTCAATCAAGAATATATAGAGAAGATTTTATATGGCCATGGTCCAAAGGCAAGCAACCCCTTATGTTGAAGGTTCAAAATACTATTGTGAGTATCATTATTTCTATGGTCATACAACAAATAAATGTATAAATTTTAAGATACAAATCCAGAAAATGATTGATGCTGAAGAAATTTGAAGAAATAAATTCGAACCTTAAACACCATCTGTCACTTGGAACATCATCAACTATCCATGAACGGGGAAATAAGCAGAAAACTGCACAAACAGGTGGATGATCATGAGATTTTTAAAATCATAGGGAGAGTATCATAAGCACAGGAGGATTTGATGGCTGCACCAATGACTTTTTCGGCAAATGAAGTAGATCAGGAGGTGGAACCCATAATGATCCATTAGTTCTCACCTTACCCATGTCTGGATGTAATGTGAAGAAGGTGCTTATGGATGGAGGAAACTCGTTCAACGTACTCTTTTATGATGCATTCCAAAGAATGGGGCTCAAATATGATCAACTCACGTCCTCATGTTATACAATCGATGGATTCAATGGTACAACCTCAAAGCCCAAATGGGAGATTTTGCTGGAGGTAATGGAAGTACCAATGAAGATTTTTACCAGGTTCAGTGTGATCGATGCTCCATCAATGCGATCATCGACATACATTGGGTCCATCGATTAAAAGGGGTAACGACGACATACCATCAATTTTTGTGGTTCCCCACATCGTAAGGAGAAATGGAGATCAGGGGAGACCAAGCTACCGCAAGGGTCTGCTTACTCACCGAAGCTCAAACCAATGAAGGTCGTACTCAACAGGCTGGCGCATACTTCATTCAAGACTATGCAGTGTATCTCTAAATTTCTGGCTCTTCCTTCAGTCATAGGTAAACTAATAACTTGTACTTCATGTGCTCTTGGAAGAGCACATAAACTACCTTTTCCATCTTCTACTAGTGTTAGTACAAAACCTCTAGAATTATTACATCTTGATCTCTGGGGACCCAGTCCTGTAGTATCTAGAAAAGGTTATAAATACTATGTAGCAATCATAGATGACTTCACCAAATTCTGTTAGTTCTTCCCTCTCTATGATAAAGCTCAATTTCAGAATGTTTTCTACTATTTTAAGACATTTATTGAAAAACATCTTGGCTACAGTATTAAAACCATTAGGACAGATGGTGGAGGTGAATTTATACATCATCATCTGTTATCTTATCTTGCTTTTCATGGAATAAAACGTGAGTTTACCTGTCCACACACTCCAGAGCAAAATGGAGTGGCTGAATCCAAACATAGGCATATTGTGGATGTTAGCAGAACACTACTAATACAATCAGGATTAGATAATACTTACTGGTTAGAAGCTTTTGAAACAGCAAATTATACAGTTAACAGGCTACCAAAGAAATCTTTAGGTTTTCAATCACCATTTGAGAAGTTATACCACAAGCCTCCAGACTATCATCATCTGAGAACTTTTGGTTCTTTGTGCTTCCCATGGTTAAAACCTTATACCAATCATAAATTGGAACCCAGAAGCTTACCTTGTGTCTTTATTGGTTACTGTTCAGCTCAGAAAGGATATAACTGTTTAGATACAGAGACATGTAGAATATACATTTCTAGGAATGTTATTTTCAATGAATCATTGTTTCCATTAAAGAGTACTTCGAATGCTGTCTCCAATGTCCCAACAATGCTGATTGATCCTTTTATCTCTGAAGCAACTTCTAAGTCTGTGCAATCACCAGGTATCTCTCCATCTTTATCTACTGAAGAACAAGATTATCCTGTTACACCATATGCATCTGTTATACCATTACCCATAGTTCAAAACAATCATAACATGCAAACCAGAGGAAAGTCAGGGATACATAAACCAAAAACATACACAACTAAACATATTCTGTCTGCCACCATCACTAATCAGATACCTCCAGAAACTCCTACAACATTTGCCCAGGCAAATAAAAGCCCTCACTGGAGGCAAGCCTTAGTAGAGGAATACAATGCTTTAGAAAGCGCAAATACATGGTTCAAAGTTCCTTTTGATCCTTCTATGAACTTAGTTGGGTGTAAGTGGGTTTTTAGGCTTAAGTATAATCCTAATGGAACAATATCCAGATACAAGGCACGGCTTGTTGCCAAAGGTTTTCACCAGCAGGAAGGCCTGGACTATTATGAAACGTTTAGCCCTGTAGCCAAGGCAACAACAATCAGGATTTTATTAACAACAGATGTCAACAATAACTGGGATATTACACAACTAGACATCAGTAATGCCTTTCTTCATGGGGATCTTGAAGAAGATATATACATGACACAACCTCCAGGTTTTGTAGATAACGATTATCCAACACATGTCTGCAAGTTAAACAAATCCCTTTATGGTCTCAAGCAAGCACCACGTGCTTGGTATGCCAAGTTAACCAAGGTACTGCTTTCTTACAATTTTGTGATGTGTACAGCAGATAACTCCATGTTTATACAAAAAGATACTTCAAAAATCACCTACATTCTAGTATATGTAGATGATATCTTACTCACAGGCAGTTCTACCTCTTACTGTGCATTCTTCATCAAACAGCTGCAACTGCACTTTCCTGTCAGAGACATGGGTAACTTACATTATTTTCTGGGATTAAAGGTAAAAAGATCGTCCAACTGCTTATTTCTAAGTCAAACTAAATACATTTTAGATCTTCTTGAGAAGCATAGTATGACTGGTACAAAACCATGCTCTTCTCCCATTGCTGCAACATTCAAAATCCAGCAGACTGCAGGCACACAACTGTCAGATCCAACACCATACAGGTCCTTGGTTGGTGGTCTACAGTATTTAACTTGGACAAGACCTGAGATCACTTATGATGTTAATCAGGTGTCACAGTTTATGCAGGCACCTACAACAAATCACTATACTGCTGCCAAGAGAATTCTCAGATATCTAAAGGGGTCTGTTGATTATGGTCTGCTATTCAAAAAGGGGTTAAACACAGTTCAGGGGTACAGTGATGCAGACGGGGCCGGGGACATAGACACAAGAAGAAGCACAGGAGGCTATGTCTTATTTTTGGGTGCTAATCCAGTTTCATGGTCCAGCAGAAAGCAAAGGACTGTGGCCCGTTCATCTACTGAGGCAGAGATCCGGAGCCTAGCAGACACAGCAGCAGAGGTTATGTGGGTATGTAAACTACTAACAGAAATGACTGTTTTATTTCATAAGCCACCATCATTGCTGTGTGATAACATAAGCGCCATCTCTTATTCATCAAATCTGGTCTTGCATACAAGGATGAAGCATATTGCCATTGATTATAATTTCGTTCGGGAATTAATTCAAGACAATAATCTCAAGGCTACCTATATTTCTACGATTGATCAAACTGCGGACATATTCACCAAAGGTTTCACAGGTCCTAGGTTCACACAGCTGCGACACAAACTGGGTGTCTGTTCCATACAGCACACACAGTTTGAGGGAGGATAATGGCCTGGTTACAGTTACACTCTTGTTACACCATCTGGAATGTACATCTGGCACAAGCTGGCACACAACTGTCATCAAGATAGTTGTCTAGTGTAGGTTAGCATTAGTTATAGCTTATGTTAGCAATTCCTCATCTGTTATCAGATGTGTATAGAAATGTATCATAATGTACAGTCAAGTTTTTCTGAGAAATGAATTGATAATATTCTAATAATTATAAGCACATACGTTCTTTTCCCTTTCGTTGAATTGTATATCTTGGGTTTTGTAACTAAAGCCCTTATTGGGGTTTCAAGTTTCCTAGTCTGAGATCCAAATTCTTCAACTTTTATGAACTGATTTTGGTGATCACGATCATGGGTTGGTGTTGATGAAGATCCTTCTTTGGTAGGAAGTGATCCATTTGCCATTAGAGTTAAAATAGAAAGACCAGCGGCAACAGTTAAACCACCTAAACCAGCTATGAGATTTCTTCTATAAATGGAGTCTGATTTTGACTCTTCAATTTGACTATTTTGTTTTTGCTTACACCATATTCTAGAAAATGGGTTTTCTTTTTATTGTTGAAAAAAATAGTGGAAGTAATAGATGATGACTTTGTAAATTATGAGTTATGGGGAAGATATGTAGAGTTGAAGAAGAGAAACCAAAGGTCGTGGGTTTTGGGAGAGATATTGAAATGGAAGAAAGAAAGAAAGAAGAAGCTCATGAAATCCACTACTAATAAATATCAATGGGAAGATATTTATATTTTTTATTATTGGATGATGTGTTACACGAGGCTATCACGTTGCAGAGTCATGACTTTGAGGAGTAAATGATGGCATCAGTTTTTGCATGAAAGTTAGATTGGGTGCCGATTCTGCTGAATGAAAGTTGGAGTGGTTGGACACCTGTTGCTTATGTGTATTGCCTTCACAAAGTGCCGACATAGGTAAGCAGATAAAGCCATCCTTGTTTAACTGCAAATGTTTTTCAGGAAGAGGGATAAATGTATTAGGTGTTGATATTTTATGATCTGAATTTCGAGATCAAAGAATCAATAATAGGTTTTCAACAAGAGGAACCAAAAGTATTTCTGGTGTTACGAAAGAAGCTCAGTTCTGGTATGATTACGTCTCTCCTCAGCTGCTAGATGATGAATCAACCTATAATCTTATACAAAATTAGCAGGCAGGCCGGACACTGGTTGGCATCCACATAAATGTATTGCTTGTTTGTTGGCACTAATGTAAAATTAGGAATGGAAATTACTTTAAATTTTATCAGACCCCATCCTCTTGTTAGGAATCTCTTATAAACTTCATTTTGTTCCATCATAGTCCTCTTTCCAAAATAGTTGTGATGCTTCAACCTATTATCGTATAGCATGATAGAGGGGGATTTATAACTAGCCTGTGGTGTATGATGTGGATGACAGGCGACAGCAGGATTAAATACTTGCCTAATCAGTTTTCAGGGTGTTGCTTTGCTCTTCCTGTCTGATTTTGGCTCTCTTCTTGTACATTCTTTTCTTTCCCCTTTTTTATTCCTGACGAATTTGAGGACCATCAAAAACTAATTAGGGACTACCTTTTTAAAGCAATCCAATGGGTGTGGTTAAGGGGTGATCTAGGGTATGTAAAAATACTAAAATATCCTTTTACCACAAAACCTTTCACTAATAAAATTTTGAAACCCTAAACCTAAATCTAACATGTTATAATCGGTAGTTTCGTGTTTGTGTTAGCTACCGATTATTGTGATGTTCTTCATTGTCCATGAACTTCATGCACAATCGGGAGTTATATTTAGTCATAAACTACCGATTGTATTACTGGACAAAAATTTAGTGGTAATCGGTAGTTTCGTATAGGGTTAAACTTCCGATTTAGCAAGTTAGTGATACTCAAAAACATCCAACACAATCAGTAGTTATTTTTACACATAACTACCGATATTCTACTGGATGCAAATGTACACATAATCGGAAATTATTATTTTTATGTAACTACCGATTGTAGTGTGTTCATATGCACAATCGGTAGTTATGTAGAGCCCGAGCTACCGATTATGCACAATCGGTAGTTAAGTTGATTTTTTAACTATCGATTATGAACAATTGGGTGAGTTTAATGTACTTTGTGAACAATGTGATTCGATAAGTTAATTGGTTTTGTAAAACAGTTGAACGTAAAATCATTTCATTGAATCTAAAATGCATACAGAGCGTAACATTACAGGAAATGAAATACACTTAAGCATATAGGTTGAAACCGAACAAGGGAAGTTCTTCCAAAATCCGATAGCAATCCTCATGCATAAACTCTTCCCCATGCTTATATTCATATTGCTGGAGAGCCATCACCCACTGAAAAACACAAATCAATTATAAGTTTGAATGTTTGAAAACTCTTTTTAATGAACGACTTATTAATGTAAAACACTTACTCTTGCCACAAGCGATTCGGTGGGACGAGCTCAGAATCTCAATCTCATTTCCTTTTTCAAGTGTTCCAACCGTTCGAACAACTCCTCATACCTTGTTCTAACGCCTCTGGGCGTTTTCTGAAATTCATTTCCGTTTAAGGGGACAAAAATCTGAAACAAACGGTTCCACCAAGAATCGGTGGACTGCTGCGCCATCCAATTTTCATTAACGCCTCGGTTGTTGTTATTCCAATATGCAGTTTCGTACTCGTGCGACATGATTGTTGCCCACGATCTAATAGTGAGTATTGAAGAGCCATATTTAGTGCTTCAAAATCAAATGTGAGAATGAGAATGAGATTGAAAGGGATAGGGGAGATTGAGGTTGAAAGTGATAGGTGAGAATGAGAATATCCTTGAAAGGTTATGTTAATATACCGGTTCTGAGAATGTTACTTGTTTTTGTCAGAATACTAATCATAATCGGTAGTTTAAGAATTTCTTAAACTACCGATTGTAATTGTACAAAATGTTAAAATTTTACAAAAAAAATCGATTTCCAATTTGGGGCTACTTATCATAATCGGTAGTTTAA
>JAJJMC010005941.1:2819443-2844664 GCA_023531435.1 Papaver californicum
ATGGAAAATTGGATTATGGAATTGCGAAGCATAATTTTTTTTAGTTGCATCAAAACTTCCAATTAAATGAGTATGAATAAAGGGTCCATTTTCCAGTTAGATATTTCCTTGTAGTCAGGAAAAAGGGAGAAAGAAGGGTTTCCTGGTGAGTAATCTGATGAGTAATCATGGAACAACCTTTTACCCAAAACCGAGTTTTCTGGGCAGTAATCTAGATCTGAATCCGGTCAATCAAGAGAATCTCATACTATGATATTCTCTATCTGGGTTATCAGGCCCATAAAGGAGATTGAGAAACTCATATTCATCTACCAAATGAGCAGAGTCAGGTCTAGCAGAAGGTGAAACAAAAAAATCTGGGGAGTTCATAGATGCATCATTGGTATAAGCGGCTTCAATTCAGTCATATAGTAAGATTTTAAACTCATATTCCCATCTTTGAGACTCCTCTTCTAGTTTAACCAGGGGGTTGTTATCATATATTTCCTCTAGAAAGCAGTTTCTGGATATAACACAATTTTCTTGGGTATGACCAAGTATATTGCAGGTTGAGCATACACGATGTGGTAAGTTCATGTATACAAAATAAACTCTAGATTCAGGGTTGGAGCCAACTTTAACTCTCACTGAATGGGGTAACTTCCTCTCAATGTTTAGTTCTAATTTGACCATCACTGGCTCCCCATGGTCTAGGATAGCAAAGTTAGGGGAGATTTCAGACACTCTTTCTACTTTACTACCAAGCCTGGCTAGAATGCAATCATGGTAATGTAAGTTTTTTAGATTTAGAAGTTGTACCCAAACAGAAATGGATTTTAGAGAGATTATATATATTAAGCCACCTGGAACAGAGCACTTAGAATGGGAAAGCATCACCATAAACATGCCACAGACCACTGGCAAGGATCATTGCAATGTGCCCTCGCTTCTTAAATTCAAGTAAAAACAAGTTGTTTGAGATTGTAGAGATGGTGAATTTAAATCTAGGTCCCCATCTGTATTCTAAAGCGTTTTTAATGCAAACTTTATCATATAGTGAGGTAGAAAAAACTCTACTTACTAAAGAGTTTTCGCAGTTTATATTAAAATTTTCTATTTGTAATGGAATCAAGGGAATTGGAAGCAAATCACGGGTCGATGCTCGAGATACAAAAACAGATGGAATATTTGGGAACCTTCCAACTTATTGTTGAAAGAGAAGATTCATGAATATATAACAAAAACCTGGCGAAATTAATGCAATACAGAAACAACTTCAGATTTACTGAAAACGACTTAAAGGTAAAAAAACAGATAGAAAACAGAAGAAAAAAAGACAGAATTAGAGAAGTAAATGCAAGTGGTTTTCTAAAAGTGAATTGAGTCTTATAAATGGTTTGGAGTTAAGGGTTGTTAAAAATATATATATCTTATGAATCATTGTGTAAACAAATATATCTATTCCAGAGATGGAGGTAAGGCAAGCTATTAGCATAGGCTATAGTTCAGCTACTTAACATGAAAGTACCTATGAGAAGTTGTTCGAATGAGACAGTCTCACTTCATAGTTAGTTATGGTTCAATTGGAATAGTTTCATTTTAACTATTGAGACTTAGTTGAAAGGTTATCTTGCACTTATAAACTGCACCAATGTACCGTCTATAATGCATATTGGATATTGGGAATTACTAGTTAATCCATTATAGAGAACCCATTTAGTGTCTAGTCCATCCATAAATGTGGTTTAACCGTTAGTACTTTTTTATATTTTCGGAGCAAAAGTGTTATTCGCTAGTCCATTATACGTGCGAAGTACTTATGTATTTTTTTAGTATTCCAGAATTATCCTTCATATAAGACTAATAGAAGTAAACTTTATTCAATTTCTATTATCATCTTCTCTTTCCATTTTTCTTCTGGAATGAGAGCATTGGACGATTGCGAAAAAAAATTGGTTCATTGATTGATTGGTAGATTCAAAAACCATTATTTGTATTTGGTCAGTAGATTCATCTATCACTGATTTTCAGTTTAGGTATTCATCTTGATTTTTTATTTTATTTAGAGTCCTTCTTTAATTCATTTCTATTTTTTTAGATCTGATAAACAATCTGAAGTAAACCATCGTTAAAGAAAATTATAGATGAATCTTTTTACGTGATGTGATATCAATTTTTATGGTGAAGAAGGAGAAGAAGAAGATATAATGGATCCGTGAAGAATAAGATATGGATTCACTAATTTTGGGTTTTTCTTAAAGTTTTTGAAACTAATCCAAAATCGATGAAGACCATCGATTATATAACTTTCATCATATTCTCTTTTTTAAGAACTGACAAATATTGATATCATGTTTTATTTCCTCTTTATGTTGAACCTATCAATTTCTTATTAAATTCAGTGGGGGAAATGTGTATATGGTGTGTCGAAATAAGGAACAAAGGGAAACTGATATTTCGAAAGTTCAGTCATTAACTGGATATCATTTTCTTACTATGTCGCATTTTACTCGTAGTTGTGCAATCTGTCCTGTATCAGTCATATCAAGTCATGGGCATCAAAATTTATTTCCAGGATACAACCACTTCATATTTTGGTAGTACCCTTTTGTTTAGTTATGTACAGGCTGCTGCTCAATTTGGTGTTGATGAGTTTTGGTAATCATAGGTTAACAACGCTGGCTTGCTTGAGAAAAACTGAATTACTAATTCAGAAAGGTGTGTACTCTTCTATCTTAACAGAATGTTAGAATTCTAGTTGCACCAAAGCTGATGCATTTTCTTTTTATGTTTATTTGTAACTTATACCATATTAGAGTTTAACTTTTCTGTAAACGTAACAGGAACATTTTCCTTGACAAAGTTGTTGGTGCCCTTATTGGAAAAAGCTACACCTGATGCTCGAGTCATTACAGTCTCCTCTGACGGGATGTACACAGCTCCCTTGAATGAAGATTTACAGGTACCTTGTATTACAGTTGGCTATTTTCACAACTCATAACGATCTGTGTTCCTATTCTCCCTGGTTAATTTGATTTAATTCCATATCATTCTCTTATTATAGTTTAGTAAAAGAAATTTCGACGTGGATGTGCAGTATGCTCGATCCAAGAGAGTTCAGGTTACTTCATACGTGCGCTTGATATTTTCATCCCCATAAGTACATAACCAAACATTCCAAGAAAAAAACTGGCTCACCTTTTCGATTCTAGGTGCCATTAACCGAAAGATGGGAAAAAGCATACAATGAAAAAGGATTTGAATTCTTTTTGATGCATCCAGGTTGGGAGATGACACCAGGTGTTGTCAAAGGCTTACCTGAGCTTTGTAAAATGTAAGGACTAGAAATTATCTTGATATCTTAGTTTGCTCTATATTATTTCTTGTTTAATGGCTAGTTTATAATTTCTATTTGGTGGTGCAGCATGTCACGGATGCTTAGAATAAGAGACGAATGTGCGGATACAATAGTCTTTTAGCATTGCATCCTAAGGAGAAACTTGTATCTGGCGTTTTTACAATATTGATATGCTCTACATCCAATATTTGTCAATTCTTTATAATATAGGCATTATGTACTGTGATATCTACTGATTTTTACTCAATAGATATCAATATTTACTAGCTTTTTACGCAGTAGATATCAATATCTACTAGAGTTTAACTCATTGCGTATCAATATATACTAGCTTTTTACGCAGTACATATCAATATCTACTAGGTTTTTCGTTTAATGTTGTAATGTCGATCTGCATTTGTGAATATTTTTTTCTCAACATTACCCTCCAAGTTCGAATTTGAGGATTCAAATTGTATTTTTTATTGCTTCCAATTTGAAAACATAATTTAACATCTATACTAAATGTTTGTTTTTATATTTGATTTTCTGAGTGCATCTATAATTTAGCATCAATATATACTAGGTCTTCAATTCTTATTTTCTTCAGTATATGTGTATATATACTGTGATATCTACTGTCTTAAAGACATAATAGTGTAATGTCTCAACTAATTGTTAGAGTATCAAAAGAGGGTGTCTATCTACTAGGTTTTCACTCAGTACATATCGATCTACTAGGTTTTTACTCAGTACATATTGATCTACTAGGTTTTCACTCAGTACATATCGATATCTACTAGGTTTGCACTCAGTCAATATCAATTTATACTAGTTTTCACTTAGTAAATATCAATATCTACTAGGATTTTTATAAAATTTCAGGTTAATTGTTATTTGATATGTGGCTTTATATGATGTGGAATGAATATTTTGATTTCTTTGTTTATTTGATGTTTATTTTTTGTTTAAAGTTGATCAGTGCATATTTGCTTGTACTGTTCTTTTATTTATGTTTTTTTGTTGTTCATGCATAGGTGATCTGTCATTGAGGTTATATTGTCAAATATTGACTATCATGTTGTTCTCTTGATGCTCTAATTTTATCGTTAACAGTTTAGGGGGTCGAGGGGGCAGCACCCCCTCGTTATCATTCATTTTCATCTTATTTTGAGTTATTTTTCTATGTCATATAATGTGGAATGACTTTTGAGTACTTTTTATATGTACTGTAATATATACTAGGTTTTCACTAAGCACATATCAACATCTACTAGGTTTTTACCAGTATCAATATCTACTAGGCTTTCGATTCTTATTTTCTTTGGTACATGTGTATACATACTGCGATTTTCTATTTTTAATTTTAAAATTTTGTGTAAACATGGTTGTGAGAGTGCAACATTACTCTTAGATACAACATTACTTAGTATGTATCAATATCTACTAGGCTTTCGGTTTTTTATTTTCTTCATATCAATATCTGCGATTTTCTTTCTTTGCAGGCATGGAGAGATAGTCCCACTAGTTCCTGCGTAGATGCCATCTACATAGATATGAGAGTGCACCAACATTTCAATGTGCACCATTGATTAATGAATCTCTCTCATGATATAATAAGATATGAAATCTTAGTCCAACTTCGGGCATTGTTACAAAGATTAAAAGGAATTGCAGGAGGACTAACTAATTAATTAGTTGAACACTGTATTTACTATTAAATCATTAAGTGGTAGCTATAATTGGGATGTTTAAACAATCCACATTTTCCCTTTTTTAATGCTTATGTAAGTATGAGTGTATTTGAAATGCTTCAGTAAATAAAGTATAATAATTTTGAAAGATGTTGTGCTAGTTTTAGTATGGAAGAAAATGTTTGTGAAAAATAAAAAATAAATAAGGGAGGTAAATGGTTTGTAAAGCTGCTACCTTCGACCAATATAAATATATTTATCACAAAACAAGCACACTACTCTTGATACTATTAGAACTTAACTAGCTAGGCAATTATAACGCATGGAAGATCAAATTAGAAGGTCTTTAACAAGAATTAAAATGGAAACAAATTAATGAATGAAAGAGTTTCATTCAAATAATCAAGGCGGAACTACAATAGTTAGGAATTAAAGTTTGAGATAAAACAATTAGTACCAAGCCAGTAGGCATGTCTTTATATACTGTCGAAAATAAATATACAAAAGGCATTTAGATGATGCTTGTTGGTCAATTTGTAATAACGAAGTAGATTTGTTTTTGTCTCCCACACCAACAATGTAACATACTCTCAAGGTGTCTACATCTCTGTCAAAACTCACATTTTCATCGTGCACTACTCCTACATTTTGATCAGACGACATGGTTCCATAAACTTCCAGCAACCAACAACAGCACCACCAGCAACAATAGTTAATCAAAGCTTAACGCAGCTTCTTAAATCGAAATTTTTTACACATAAAGACAAAGCGAACCTAATTGTTGATATCGATATTTGGTTTCTCATTCGCGGCGACAACTGGAGCTTCACTATTTTGCTCTTTGAGTTGTTGACCGATGTTGTTCATCATTCACTTATGTTGCATCTCTTTCAAGGCACTTCTCACTCTCATCCACCTTTTCTTCTTCTGTAAAAAAAAAAAATAAAAAAAAATTAGATTTTAACATCCTAATTCAAAATGGCCAGGTTTGAAAACCGACCAAATAAAAATTAGAATCCTAAAATCTAGGAATCTCAACTATAAACTAGATATAAAAGTAACTACCTTTTTAATGCTGGAGTTCCCTACCTTTACCATAACGGAAACAAAAAGTTCGCCAGCAAGAAAAGAAACGAGAGAGAGGAAGAAAGCAGAAAGGAATTAAAGTAAAAGATGAGTCTTGAAAGTGAAAACAAGAGTAGTAGTAGAAGAAGATATGATAGAGTAGCAACAATAATTACTCTCAGAAGGTAATAGCCAAGAATACTGCATTGGAGGTAAGCCACAATGACCTTCTTTCGCAAAAGATTTTGCAATGTCTACCATTAAAACCTCTCCTTTATTTCCGAAGTGGGTCGAAATCGTTTTATAACGTTATATCTACCACCATTCCACACTTTCTAAACCCCGAAGGCCTAGTCCTTCAATCTCATGACGAAAACAGCATCCGTGCCTATCTTGCTCTGACTGGCAATCTCAAAACCCGTAGCTTTTTGACATTCAAATGTCAATTGTTGCAGGCTTGTAATGGCCTATTTTTATGTGAAATACGGTCTAGATGGGGAGCAATCAACTTACATGTCGTAAACCCTTACGAAGACATCATTACAGGGATTACCATACATTGACTATGTCACAGATATGGCCGGTTACCACCAAGAAATGAGTGCGAACATACCTAAGAAAGAGAATATCTTCGTTGTGTTCGAGATGGATCACAGTTACACGGGTTGGGACCTCAAATACGAAGTTGTTTTGAACACGAGTGTACTGTCTTCTCGTAGGTATGTTCGGTCTCCCTTTAACTTTCAGGTTTTACTTGTAGAGGTGGTAGAAAATGTTACGAGGTTTGTGCTGGTCATAAACGGGATTGAAGTTATATCATATCAGTATCCAAGTGGGATTGTTCAAGACTTGGCAGCCGATATACCTCCTCGAGGCAAGTGGTTACCATTGAAGTACATAGAGTCAGTTGGTGATGCATCCTTTTATCGACCAGACACCCGTCCATTGTGATTCAGTAGCTAAAAAAGAAGATTCAAAGTCGATTTCAACTGAGAAGCATATTCAATTGCTAGCTGATCCCATGGATGTATACTGTAGACTCTTTTTAGAAATGGGTGTACTTTGGCACTTGTGACAGATGAATGTGCTATAATGCTTAATTGAAATTTCCATTTCTTCATACAATTACAATCTGATTATAATCCTCATTAGAAAATACTTCTAAATTATCTAAATTGCTCTTTTTTCTTTGAATGCTCTGAATTCCTAACAATTTATATCATCAGGACTATATGTTGGCCTTAGTTATTCATTGTCTTGCATAGGACAGAAACCAAGTTAGCAACCTGCACATGGATAAAGAGAAAGGTAATCAGTATGGGGAACCTCATAAATTTCTAGTTGGCAGCAAAGCAACAAAAGAAAGCCTTTCACACAACCTTTTTGTATACAGCTAGGGTCACATATTCATATGATCTAGGTTATTTGAATAGCAGTTGTATCTCTGATTCTGACCTCAATTCTGTGTAATCTATCTACAGTGTAAAAGCTTTATTTGCATAGCATTGATAAAATAGTTCACATAAAAAAATAACTTAAGCAAAACACTGGACACCTACAGGAGGGAGGGAGGGAGGGAGGGAGTTGCTGGAGCTTCTGGTTACATGTTATTCTGTATCCTTAGCTGAGAATGCCCATAAAGTTTGTCAAATCATTTCCCCACACAACATAAGAATCTGGATGCTGAGAGTCAGGGGTACTTTTTTACATAATTGCTTCACAATTTGTAGAAAGCTAGGTTTCCATTGTATAAGAGTACAACTTTCATCACACTAATTGTCTAATTCAATCTGCAGTACGACTTACCATGCCAAAGGAGGATCGGATTCTTAGTTCTGTCTGTAGGGAGCAAACTTATCAACTTCCTATGCTCATTCAAGTGCAAAAACATCTTCCAGATCGAGAATCCATTCCTGAGAGCAATCACAAAAATTGTGGGAAAACATAAAAATTACTGCAGAAAGTAATACTCATCTAACTGAAGCGAATTGGGTGTAACCAACCAAGTGGGGGCATGAGTTGTACGGAGACATTTCAGTGAGGTAGCCAAATATTGGCTTTTCAAAAGGATATCAATTTATTTTGTTTCCTTGAAACCAGTGAGCAATTCTATCTGATGATGGGATATTGTATTGTGAAGGTTCGAAAGCTCGGTATGTTATGATTCAGTCGAAAAAGACCTATTGTATTGTGAAGCAAAAAAATAATCACTGGGAAAAATTATCACTGAGAACTTCTTTCCCTCAATTTTCACGTATATCAGATAAGAAATTTGGAGTGGACAAAGTGAAAATAGAGAAATGGACTTACCTAGCTCTGTAAGCTCCGAAAAAACATGTTCAGCTTGTAAGTATATAGCTTTAATGCAAACCAATATAGGGTGGGTAATTAATTTATGAAGATTGATTAAGAAATAAAGCATGTTTCAGATAGAATTTTATTTGGATTCAAAATAATAGAAATTAAGAACTGAGTGAGATTTGAGTAGGAAGCTACCTGATTCTTCCATTAGGCTATACCTGTGTGAAATTCTGAATGGTAATATCTTTGTGCTGATTACCAAAGCTTCAACATTTTTGACCTAACCAATGCCTGTCGATGAAAGGTGAGGAACAACCGAAGCTTTGGTTAGGTTACAAATAGAACCAAGACTTTAAAAGCGAGTAAAACAAAAGTCGTTCTAAAGGGAAAGAAAAATTTAAAACAAAATTAATGTGAGCATAAACTACATACACTACCCAGACAGAATCGAAAAGAGAGATTCTTAAAATCAACCGAAATAAGGTTATTACCTATTTAGGGTTTCCACTTCTCATGTAGATTTGTCTGAGAGATTTAATTGACTGGTTCAATTGAAGCTCCAATGGCATCTGTGAGGTTTCAGTGGAAAGAGACGTTTCTTCTCTCTGGTTTCATTGGGTAGATGTAACGTTAGTTAATGGATTTAATCATTCGAGTTAGGGAGGATCGTGTGGAAAGTGTGTCTTTTCAAAAACAAACGGTAAGAAATGGGGGGGGGGGGGGAAATGGATGTCAGGAGGAAAAACATTGGTGTGGAAATAAATTTTAAAATTTACTACGGATGAAAGAAGAGATAAAAGAAGAGAAAAGGGCATAAAAATCTATCATTTCCAATCTAGTTAACGAGTCAGCCATATTTTTAAGAAACTAAACTAAATAACCGGTTGAAATCTTCCGTTTTTATCAGCCAAAAGATTGAATTTTTTTCAATTAATACCCTTTAACTTCGGTTAAAATCTTAACCTTTAGTAGTTAGTAAATAACGGTGTATTAAAACAAACGACCAAACCTAGAATTCAGTTTTTATTTCCAATGTTGATATCAATTCAATTTTCCGCACTCTATATTTTCATCGATCAACTGTACTACTGAATTCAACATCTTGTTCTGCTCAGGTAGTTACTGAAAAATCCCCAACTTCAACTTCACCGCCAACATCAAAAATCTTAACAATTCGGAAATCCTTATTATCCATGAAAGAAAGGCAGTAGAAATAGCAGAAGAGTATTTAAATAGATTGAGATTTACTGAATCAACAATTAAAAGTTTCTTACACGTTTCAGAAAATGATACGAAAGAAGCTAAAAAAATTGATTTGAAAATCGAAAGGAGGAAATTATTGGGTGTTTTAGCTGGGGCCCTGATTGATGTTAAAGATAATATATGTACAGTTGATATGCCATCAACTGGTGGGCCAAGAATATTGCAAGAAGAAAGATATCCCTGTTATGACGCAACAACTGTGAATAAATTGAAACAATCCGGTGCCCTTCTTGTTGGGAATACTAATTTGGATGAGTTTGGTATAGGTAGTACCACTGGAGGTTCTGGTATTCAGGTTTGAATATGGATACCCCCCCTTCTCTTAGGACTTTTGGGAATGAGTTGGGGATTGTTCTTTCTTAACAAGTTTCTGACGTCCGCATTGTGCGCTACTGTTTCAAGTGAATGTATGCTTAATTCAGGATGCCGAGGAGATGAATAAGGCTTATGCATCTATATTCTCTCCTTCCAGGAATGAGATCATCAAAAGCTTGCTTAAAGAAGATTATATTAGTAACCGGTAAGTGATGCACAATTTGTATTAGCAAATAGTTTCTTTTTTGAAGTAGAAATCAATTAATAAATAGTACTCCAGAATGTGCATGAGGTCTTCTGTTTTTTTTTTGTACTCATCTTCATCCTTACATATGAATATGATACATATTGATGTTTTTGGGTTTGCCATGCTTATCAGGGAGATGGACTTGCTCTGCATTCCTAGCAATTCTGAAAGTCTTATATTAGTTCAGTGGCCCCTGTTTCTTCTAAGCAGTAACATGTGCTTTTTTAGATGCTGCCTTAAATTATTTGGTATCAATCGTTACTGGTTTGGAATAATTTCCTCCATTTCTCTGACCAAAACATGTATTCCTTGTTTTTGACTCTCTAAATATCGCTGGCTATGGATTTGGCTTTGAATTGCAAGGACACACAAAGAGAACTTTGGGACAGAATATATAGGGATGAGTATACGGCAGATGCTGTTTGGGAATGTTACTACAAATGTGACTACCAAAAATCTAAATCTTAGGATCGCAATCATCAAAGTCAGAAACATGGTAAAATCAAATTTCTTAAAATAAAATCGTAACATGTTAACAATTTGAAGAAGAAATTAAAACATGTATCAACACAATGATTTAACGTGGTTCGACAATCAAATTGTGATAAAGATCTGGATCATTTTATTCATGTTCATATGTTACAGATAGATATCAAGCTACATAATTAAAGTCAAATTAATCAAAGAACAATTAAACTATCAAATTAACACAAGTCTCATACCTAAACTCTTTGCTCTGATCCTACTCCTTATGTCCAATTTTCCCAAATTTTTCCAGTCCCTCTTTCTGTTTTAGAGTTGGGTATTTATAGCAAAAATAATGGGTCCCTTCAATCTAATTTTACACTTGTTAGTTCTTATCCAGACTTCGAAATAGTGGTTATTCCGCAAGACTTATTCGTGTTTCCCGCAAGACTTGGTATGCGTACTTCTTATTTCCCTTAGTTTCTCGCTCGATATCCCGCACTTCCTCTGCGGATATGTACTCAAGTTGTTATTTTTGGACTTGGATGATCGTTGCGGTCTTATTAGAATTATGGCATTCTAACATGTGGCCATTGAAAGTGACTTGTCATGTTTTAGTTTCTTTTGTTTCGCAACATGTACAGCTGAAACGTGTCTCTCATGCATCGATGTTTTTCAGTTCCCTTTACTGTGTCAGGATTTCCCACAACTTGTGTGTCAGTCATGCAACGAAGCTATCTTTTTCGAGTAGCGTTTCATGCTTTCCCACAACTCATGTGTCGATCATGCAACGATGTTTTCTGCTTCATATGTCTGTTTCAGTACTTCTTAAAGAATTTTATTTCCATGATTCTCGTTCCATCATATTTTGATACTATTTCCATAGTATTTGAACACGTAGGCTGTCAATCTTTATCCGAAATCCGACATATGAATCCGATAATCCGGGATCCTATAGGATATTATCCGCTATAACGGATATCGGATATTCCTATAGGATATTAAGGGTTAACGAAACGGAACCGGCTAAGTCATTATCCTATAGGATATTATCCCTATCCGATAAGAATGTAAGTAAGGTGTAAAAAAAACTAAAAATTTAATGTTCTTCTTCCCTCTCGTGTTCGATCTAAAACATTAGGTTTTCTTTGAGAAAAAAAATTTCCGCCTCTCCCTCTCTCTTCCGCCTCTTCATCCGCAGCCACAGGACCACAACTAGTCGTGCTTCATCATAATCACCACCACGACTACGAGGTTCAGGTTACTGCTAAGTGCTCTTCTTCATCACCTTGAGACCTAATTCTTAATTAAGAGTAGCATGTACTTTCTTTTTTAAAGACTTAATCAGTAGTTTCTTTTCTATTTGGGATTAACTCTTCTTTTTTTATAATCTATTTGTACTTTGATTTAGCTTTAATTGGTTACTAATTAATCAATTATTGCTAACTTCCTCGTTGGAGATCGGAGAAGACAAGAAAGGAGAAAAAGAGAATTTTGTTTTTTGACAGTATACTTTTATGTTTTGTTTGTCGAGTTCCCAAACTCAAAGTAGTTAATTAGTGTTAATGATAAGTAATAAATTACTACTCATTTTGGGTTATGTATGGGAAAACTCAAAGTCAAAGTAGTAATCAATTTTTTTTCTTCCTATGTTCACATTGGATACTCATTCACTGGAAGTATTTAATGCAATGAAATTCCACTTACCCTCTGCTAATTCTACATTATTTTTTAACTTATTAACACATTTTGTTTTAATCTTTCTCAAATTTTGAAAACCCTCTCTTTTTTCATACATTAAATGCTTGTCCTGTTACAATTCAGAAGAAGAAAAAAGAAAAAACAACAAATTGTGAAAGAAATTTAAAAGTAGTGGTGCTGTAACTTGGCTATAAATTTGTTACAAAATGTTTTCAGTGATGAACTATAGAATTGTGTGAGAGTCTTCATCACTAACTATTTCAGTTTTTTTTTTGTAGGTTGAAGTTTGTCAAAAGTGTGGTGTCACTGCAATTTGTGCCGGGTTTCTGCTGAGCACCTGTATGTTCAGCTTTTGTTTCCTTTTGTTAGAGTCTAGAAATTTAATTAGATTATCTTGATTGTTTTTGATGAAAAGACAATATTTATGTTTGAAGTGTCTATGTTTGGAAATTGTGTTCTACACTCTCCAGCTATTGTTTGGATAGAGTCTCTAAGGAAAAGAATTCTTACGTCTATTGGTTATCTTTTGATTTGGTTATTTGATTGGGAATCATTGATTTATTGTGAGAGCTGTAGTAAAGTTCTTTTTGATAACATGTTTACTTTTTAAGGTGCTTTTTACATTTGAAAATATTTTTCTTCCAATTCTTTCATGTATATAAATTACTAAAAGATATTGAACTAATATGTGTGATTATGTTCAATTTAGAGTGATATCACAAAGTCAAAGAGCAACAACTTCATCAGTTGCATCACATCCACCTTTTCAAGAAGAAAATGTTCAGACCTTGCAGGAAGGTTCGGCAATGAACTCCGCCTCTGTGATTCGTCACAGAGAAGGAGGAGAAGAAGAGAAAGATCCTCTTATAACTGAAGCCAAGAAAAATTGCGTACAATAAGGTCTGAAGTATGGAATGAATTTGAAAGGATTTTTACTACAAAAATTAAAGCAGATGGGAAGAAGGTGGTTGAAGTTAATGGTGAATGCAAGCATTGTAAGAAGAAATTTGAGGCATCAAGTGTAAATAGAACCAGCCGCTTGAGAGCACATCTTAATTCCTACAACAAGAATCCTGAGAATCAGCCTGTACAAAGAAAAATTACTTATATCAAAACAGGTAACACACAAACTAAGTTAGCTAATTGGAAATATGATCCTGCTGTTACTAGGATACTTGTTGCCAAGATGATTGCTAAACATGATTATCCAATAAATATGGTTGAGCATGAATATTTTAGAGAGTTTGTTAGATCTTTGAATCCTCCTGCCAAGTGTTATAGTAGGAATACAACTAGGGAAGACATTATGAAACTGTATGGTGAGTTCAAAGAACAACTACAAGAACAACTTGATTCAATCACATCTCAATGTAGTTTAACAACTGATATATGGATTTGTAAACATACAAGAAATGGATATTGTTGTGTAACATGTCATTTCATAGATGATGAATGGAAACTGAACAACAAAACACTAGCTTACGTTTTAGTGCCATCACCACATACTGGAGAAGTTCTTGCAGATTTTGTGAAAGCAGTAGCTTTAGATTGGAATATAGATTCTAAGTTGTTTGCTTTAGCTGCTGACAATGCTAAAGCCAATGATGTTATGATGAGAAATCTGAAGAGCTGGATTTCTAACAATAATTATTTAGTTCTTGAGGGTGATCTGTTCCAAATGAGTTGTAGTAATCACATATTGCATTTGGTTGTATTATGTGGGATGAAAGTAGCTGGTGGATTTATAAAAAGCATTCGAGAATGCGTCAAATATGTCAAGTCTTCACAGGCTAGAAAAGAGAGGTTTGCAAATGCTTTAACACAACTTAAACTTCCTTTAAAGTCAGTAAGTTTAGATGTGGATACTAGATGGAATTCCACCTTTAAGATGCTTAAAGAAGCAATTGATTTGAGACAAGGATTTGCCAGGTTAGCTGAATTGGATTCTGATTTCACTATGCTACCAAGTTCATAGGAGTGGCAACAAGGAATACATATTTGTGAGTGTTAAGTGTTTGATGTTATTTCAAAAAAAATTGCTGGGATTAACTATCCAACAGCAAATATGTATTACAATGGGGTATATGAGATTAATAAGAGCATTCGGCAATGGGAATCTAGTCCTAACATGTATATCAGAGATATGGCAATAAATATGAGGGGGAAGTTTGATAGTTATTGGAAAGAATGTAATTTGTTGATGAGCATTGGAGTAGTTTTAGATCCAAGATACAAGGCTAGATGGATAGAGTTTGTTTATAAGAAGTTATATGGAGTGGATAGTTATGTAACTTCATATTACAAATTTCAATCAACACTCAATGCTCTTTTCTTTTCATATGAATGTGATAGTAACTGTACAGCCGCAGATTATTTGGGGCCTACATCTGTTGGTGGAACATGTTCAGCTGATATTGATACTTCTGAGTATGATGAGTTTATGATGGAAAACTGTGACATTGAGGTTCAGAAGTCAAAGTTGGAGAAATACTTAGAAGAACCAATACTTACTAAAGGAACACCCAAAGAAGAAGGTTTGTTCGATATATTGGCTTGGTGGAAAATTCATGCTCCTAAGTACCCAACTATTTCAAAGATTGCAAGAGATGTATTGGTTGTTCCAGTGACAAGTGTAGCATCAGAATCCATGTTCAGTGCTGGTGGCAGGGTTCTTACAACACACAGAAGCTCTTTGGATCCAGAAGTTGTTCAAGCATTGCTTTGCCTAGGTGATTGGTTGCCAGATCTCAACCACAATGCTAGTAGTAGTAGTACAGGTTGGTAACTTTCCTTTCTTTTCCTTTACTTTCATGTTACTTGCATTGCCAACTAAGAAATTTTAGTTTATTTAACATACATATGTACTTTGAAAGTTGCATTGCAGGCGCAAGGTTGTATCTCAATGACAATGAGTCTTGTTAAGGTATACTCTCATTAATGCATAAGGCAGTAGTAGCTAATAATATATGTTGAACAACTCCACGTTTGAAACTGGAATTTTTTAATGCAGTTATTAAATCATGCCTTATTGTTGTTACTAATGTGTAGGATCATTCTAACAATAATATCTATCACCTATGCAGGAACATATATTTGAATGTAGAAGGACCTCATAATTGACGAATTCAACATATACGATTCTACGAAAGACCTCATATATTTGTATTTTGAATATATATTTCTGTTGACTGTTGTTGAAGATTAGGATTGATTAAGACTTCCTTATTTTATCATGTAATTTTATTGTGTTAGAACTGATTTAGTTTATCGAATATTTAAGTTTTCAGTAAGTTTTCACTTAAGTTTTTAGTTTTTTCTTTTTGTGTTACATTTTGCATTTTATGTTTCTTATCGGATATTATCGGATATCCGATAACCTTAAAGAAACGGAATCGAATATGAAGGTTAAATGTCCGTCGGATATTATCGGATATCGGATACGGCTGAGCCAATATCCGTTCCGTTAACATCCGTTGACAACCCTATGAACACGTGTATTTAGGGATTTAATACCCTCACAATTTTCCCCTTTTTTATTTTGAATTTTGGCATATGGTAAAAAAATTTGAAAAGGAAAAATAGTTACTACTCTTCCGATTTTTACGCCAACAATAAATTTTCTTCCCACGTTTCTGTCAGTTGGCGGTTTCGAGAAAATCATATCTCTGATAAAATTTCTCTCTCTTTCACTTTTCGACGGTTTCGTCAGTTTCAGTCTTCTCTTATTTAATGTTAGTCACATCTCTCATCTCATTCTTTATCTTCTTTGTCTTCTTCTTAAATTTTTTGTGTGCTTTTCATTCTTCTGAATTTTTCAAAGATTCCTCAGTGCTTTTTCATTCTTATGAACTTAGTGATTAAGGATTTTTTGCATCAGGATCAAGTCTTCTTTTCCTTCAATCATTTGATTTGCCTTCTGTCTTTTACTTCGTTACAGGTAATTCTCTTAACTTTTTTTTAATGTATTTGTTTACTTATCAATTTCTTTGACTGAATCTTTTAGAGTAGACAGTGATGATGATGATGTTGATGATGTTCTTGTTTATCTATTTATTATCTGTTGGAGTGAATGATGATAATGATGATAATGATGATGATGATGGTATTTTTTTTTTTGATGTTTGGTTGTTCTATTGAATCATGATCATTTTCTTTCCTTGATCAGAAAATTATTTACTGGTCTGTATTTTGATTCAGTGAACATCTTATTATTTTTTTATTCTGTAACATTTCTGTTTTGTTCTTGCTTCTGATCATGATGTACTTATCTTCTCTTATTTTCGTATGTAGATAAAGATTTATCATGACTAAAAAAGCTGATAATAAAACTGTTGGTGGTGCTTTTCATCAAGATGATCATCCTTTAGGAAAGAAATCATCTCGTTATTTTGCAAAGAAGAATGTGGTGGATGAATCTGGTACTTCAGAAGTTCAACCTTCTGATTTAGTAAGATCCGCAGATGTATCTGTTGCGTCCAACAGACCAACTTATAAAAATAAACGTTTAAATGAAAATTTGGGCTTCAGATCAATGAACATTGAAGAGTTTAAGAAGAAGCACAATCTTCAGCAATTTAAAGTTTCCTTCTGCGTTCCTGCTGAAGGAGATGAAATTACGTTGGAGATGATAGAGAAGTTTGAGTACAGCGACAACAGGTTTTTAATACCCACGAGAGTGTTGAATGCGGGCTTGAAGCTTCCTCTGTACCAGAGCGGGAATTCTTTTCAATTTGAGGTTCTCGCAAGCCGTAACAAGTCCAAGCACAGTTTAGTCCGATCCGTTACCCAATATAACGAGAATTGGTAGCGGGTGTTGGATGAATGTAGTATGCGTAGCAGGGGAAAAACCAACTTCACATGTTACGTTCCCGACCCTGTGGAACGTAAACATTACACAGTAGATAACTTCCATGCTACATATGCGGATAATATAGCTGTGAAGAATTATAAGAAATGGAGTGTCGGTCCGGGCCGCAGAGGTAGTGAAGGATTCTGTTTGCTCTGGGAGATTGATAACTCCAAGTTGAACGTCGTTCCTGGGACGCGGGATCCTTTACGGTAAAAGATCCGCAATGATCATGATTTCTGGTGGTACTGCACTCCCCTGATTATTGAAGGTCCCTGGGTTTACGGGTTCGTTCAAGAAAGCGTGGTTCACAACCTTCAATCGCGTCTTCATCCTTACTGCCCTTGGCGGTTGAACTTCGAAGGCTTTGTTTTTTCGCTTGTCAATATGGTACGTAAAATTCTCTCTATCTTTTTATATCATGCTTTAAACATTGTTTAATTTTTTTCCTCTTTTTATAGCCGCAAGTTGAAGGAGGCTCGAAAGTTGATTCGGGTGTTAAGCGCAAAGCCGCAACTCCAACAGGAAAGGTATTGATTTATCCAAATGAATTTTTATGATCCTTATGATTTTTATTTAATGAGTTCTTGGTGTTATATTGACAGGGTCGAAAGAAAGCTAAGGGTACACCTCGTGCTTCCGCCGATAGGGAGGAAGGATAAATCCGTAATTATCCTCATGATCAGCCAATATTGAGAGCTAAGGATAGCTTTGTACCTGAAAGAAATGAAGAAGAACAAAATGTCCCGCTTCAAATGAGAAATTTTGTGCCCACAGGGCCGATTGTTGCTGCGGTGGAGGCTACGGGCGTTGCGGACAGTTGTCCGATTCAAGCCGCTGATCCTGAACTTTCCTTTCTTTCTCAACTTTCTCCCTTGTTTGGAGATCATCTTCTCGAACCTTCTACAAGTGAAGATGATTCAACTGATAAAGAAGATCTCCCCGTTCAGGGTGACCGGAAAGTGTTGCAGTTGAAGAGGGTGATCCGGCAAATGCCGTGATTGTGGAGGGTGAACCAGCAGCCGTTACAGTGGAGGCGGCTTCTTCCGAAGGCAATGTCGCAAGCACAACTGCGGTGGAAATGAGTGAAGAAATCCCGCACAGGGATAAAGGCAAAGGAATAGTAGGAGATAAAAATCTCATGGACAAGGAAGAAGAGGCCTTCCGTTGGTTCATGTCGAAGGAGCTGCTATCTGTTCCGTGCGATTTTCATCCAGTGGAAACAGATAGCCCTGCAGCTGCTAACTTGCGGGAGTACATGCGGTCTGCACCGTATGAAACAGTGAAAGAAGCCTGGTTAAGAGGCCAAGGCCATCCCGTCGACCCCTCCTTCTACATAAATCAGCCTTCATCTCTTGCGGAGACAGTTGCACTTGCAGATGGTGAAGCGTATTCTTTCCCGCAACAAGCTCTCTTGCAGGTATTTTTATTATTTTAATAACCTTAAATTTCGTTTTATTTTCATTTTTGTTTATAACTTTAATCCTGTAAATCACATCTTGCTCGGGGTCAAAATGCCGCATATACGGCTTATAAGTTATATAAAGGACGATCCATGAAAATGGAGACTCAGTTTAGGATTGTGGAAGAAGAAGCTGCGGGTTTGAAGCGGGAAAATGATGTGCTTCGTCAGCAATTACTTGATCTTCAAAATCAAGGTTTAATATTTTTCCTCTCGTCATTTTTCTTACTTTATTTATATGTTTTCTGAATTATTTTATGAGATCAGCGGGGGATTCAAACCTTGTGGCTAAGATGCAACGTAGAGATATGCATCTGAAAGAACACGTGTTGAAAGTTAATAATGAAAATATGGAGATCAAGGGAAGATTTAATAACCTGGTAGATAGGATGAATGAAGCCAAGTCAAAGTATGATGAATCAGAATCAAAGCACCAACTTTTATATGGAGATTACATCCACAAGAAGAAAGAGTACAGTGTTACTTTGCTATGGACCAAGGGTTGTCTTGTTGAAGCGCGGGCACAATCAGAGAAGTTGGAAGAAGAAAATCGTAAGCTCTGTGTGGAGCGTCAGAATATCTTTACGGGATTTTCTCGTTCCGTGTCACATCACAACTTTCATCTTTGTTCTTATATCGCGCAAATAATTAAAGATAGAGACAACTCGGCTTCAGATGTTTTTTCCAAAGGGAACGCACTTGCGGATGCTCAAGCTAAAATCCGCAGCTTCTCTGATACCATTCTTCATCGAGAGAGTGACATTTGCCGCTTGCATTGAGAGTTAGAAAAGTGTACAATCGAATCAAATCAGTTGCGGGATAATGACTCATTGAAACAAGCAGAGTTAAATCAGTGTTGTCAAGATCTTCAACAACTCACTGCCAATTATCATAAGCTTTCAGAAGAATATGATTTTCTTGATGTTTCCAAAGATGCAATGGCCCATGAACTAGAAGAGTTTGAATCCCTCACAAGAGCTATCTTATTTTTTCTGTATACTTGAAATTGAATACCATTTCCGCATTGATTAACCTATTATTTTTGTTACAAATTTTGAAGGAAAATTTAAGGATGCGGCCGCGAAAGCTGCTAAGGCTGAAGGGGAGCTTGGTGTTGCCAATGCTAAAGTGGAAGAAGTCAAAGGGCAACTGGAGCTTGTTACTGCCAAGGCTAATGAAGCGCAAAATTAGCTGGAACTTTTATCCTTTAAAACTAAAGAGGCGGAGGACAAATAGCAGCTGGAGACTTTGAAGGATGAAAGCTTAGCTGGTGACTTGGCTTCGGATCAAGGTAAAATAGTTTTTTGGAAAGAAAGTGTCCAAAAGTCTGAAGACGAGGTAGATAAATGCAAGAAGAAACTTGAAGCCGTAAAAGCTTATATTTCTTGGTTGAGGATTGAAGCCCGTATTGGAGTTGCAAAAGCGATCAACAACACTCTTGATAAGGTTAAGGATGATGGATTTACCAAAGTCTATAGACGCAAGGAAATCCCTCAAAATCCTCCTTATAATGCAAAACCTCCCTCTCCTTAGTTTTTTCATTTGTTTTCATGTTGCCTAGTTTTTCCTTCTTTCAAATTGTATTTGCACTTTCCTTTTGTCTCACATTATTGTTCCTGCAAAATAATTTTTAAATATATATATTGATTGTTAGTGCATTGATTGAGTGTGTATTGATTAACCGCAAGGCAATTTTGTACCTTGAGTTACTTTGAGGTTTGAAGCGCATGTAACTTCTCTTTGGTCAGGAGGAAATTAGGATGCGGTCCCTAGAGCACCTCCTGAAGTGGAGAGTACCTGATACAATAATTAATGTCATGTTAGGCATCTCTGTGGCGAAATATCCAATAGTCATACACTCATAGACATTTATATGCACTTTCTAGAGAGATTGCATTTGTTCTGCTTTACCTAGTATGAAGCGCAAATTATTGCATGATTGCATTGATAGTTAGGGGTAATATGGTTTGAGATATTGTACGTTCCAAGGATGCCGTAAGATTTCTCCATTCATATTCCTAAATGGTACGACCCCTATCCCGCAATATCTTGTATAACGTAAGGTCCTCCCCATGTAGGTGCAAACTTTCTTGCTTTTTTATCCCTTTGGTATTCCGGGATTTGTCATAGAACAAATTGTCCTTCTACAAAGTTCCGCAACTTTACTTTTTTATTGCATTCTCTTGCCAATCTTCTTTGATAATTTTCCATTTATTGGAGCGTAACATCTCTTCTTTCTTATAAATCATCCAATTTTTCAAGCATTAAGTCTGTATTTAAATTCTTTTCCCACGCTTCTGTCCTTGTTGTGGGTAAAATGATTTCCGTTGGTATAACTACTTCCGCGCTTCTCTTCTTGTTGTGCGATATGCCCATAGAGTATTATGAAGTTATTCACACCATCGTTTATGATGTCCATCTAGAGTCTTTTTCAGATTCATGGCAATAGTTTTATTCGCAGCTTCAGCTTGTCCGTTACTTTGATGATAAAGTGGAGTGGATTTGTTCTTTTGGATATTAAATGCTTCGAAAAGCATATCAATATTTTTCCCTTGTAATTGTTGTCCATTGTCTGAGACTACGGCTACCGCAATTCCAAATCTGCAAATTATATGTTCGAATAAAAACTTGAAAACATTCGTATCTCTAATGTGAGCAAGAGCTTTGGCTTCAACCCATTTAGTGAAATAATATGTTGCTACAATCAAGTATTTTCTCTTTTATGTGCCTTCCACCAAGGGCCCAACAATATCTACTCCCGATTTTGCAAACGACCAGGGGCTGAGTACGGAATTGAGCTCCGTTGCAGGTGCTTTCATTCTTTTTGCATAGCGTTGACATTCTTCGTACCTTTTTACCAGATTCTCCGCATCTTTATGCATAAATAGCCAGTAATACCCTTGCGTTTTTTCTTTTAGTGCGAGTGATCGTCTTCCACTATGATTTCCCGCATCTCCATAATGAATATCTGTGAGAATACGTTGTCCTTCTTCTTGTGATAAACATCGAAGTAACGGTCCCAAAAAAGACATGTGGTACAAAATTTTATCCCGCAATTGATAGTTTGCATATTTTGATTGCACTTTTCTTGCCTTTTTGGTATCTGCAGGTAACATCCCACCTTATAAGTATTGATATATTGGGAGCCTCCAATCTTCTTCGGATAATTCATTTTCTGGTTTTTGTGGAAAGTTTGTGTCATTTTTAATGGCTGCATCTTCAATATCTTCACCTACTTCTTCTTCCATGTTTTCAACTGCCCACAACTTAATTGACGGCTCATAGATGCGCCCGATTTTGATTGCTGATGTATTCTGATCTTTTATCATTGAAGAAATGAAGGCTAATGCATTGGCATGGCGATTCTTATATTTGGATAAATGTCGAAAAATTATATTTGGAATTTGAAATGCCAATTTTTGAACAAGATTCTTGTATTCTATCAAGTCTTCATCAAGCGCTTGATATTTCAATTCAATCTGTCGAATTATCAATTGTGAAATACGTGTAAGCCGTACATCACTTACTCCCAACTCAATGATAATCCGAAGGGCATAAAACACATCCTCATATTCCACTATATTATTTGTATGTTCACCGAAATCAAGACGAAATGCCTGTACCATCCGATCTCCTGTAGGGGTCGTAATCACAATTCTGATTCCCACTCCTTCTTTATTCCGTGCCCCATCAACAAATACTTCCCATCTGCGGGAGTTTACAGAACTCATAATATCTTGGGAATCATCACCTTCTATTCCAGGAAAACCTTGGATTTCAAAATCATCATCTAGTGGTAAATTCGCAAGGAAATCTGCCAATACTTGTGATTTTTGTGCAGTTTCTATTTCAAATAAGATATGGAATTGTTCCAGTTGTGCATTCCACTTTGCTATTCTCCCTACTTTTTCATGCAAAAATATCCACATAATCTCTAAGTAGAGTGACCAAATCATGTTCCCTTTCCGATCCATTAATGTTCCAAATTTTCGGAGCTTCTTCTGTTCATATCTTGACATTCTTGGTTTCTTCAAATCCTGAGAAAGTGGATTTGGGAGCTCCTAAAAGTGTGGGAGCTCTCTTTAATTGTTATTCTGGAATACTGCCCCTTTCTTTAGTTTTTGGCATGGTTGCTTCTGATGAAGTGTTTTTATTTGTTTCGTTTACTGACCCTCTTCCGCAGTCTCAATCAAATATTGGTTTATTGCTTCTTCTTTGGATTTTATCTTTCGTTTATTTCTTTCTATTTTGTTGCTGCTGAACTCGTTCCTTATTCATGTGAGTTTCAACGAGGATACATGATTTTGCAACATTCTGATCCCCTTTTATCTCTATATCCCCTTGCGTGTCGGGAATCGCAAGTATTGGTGATATGTTGAGGTCACTCCTTTTAATTGGTGGACCCAATGTCTACCAATGATGGCATTATATGGAGACGGTGCCTCTACTACACTGAATTTAGTCAAAATTCTTATTGGTCCTGCCATAACATCAAGTAAAATTTCCCCTTTTGGTTTTGATGCTAACCCATTAAACCCATAAATAGTGTAGTGAGAAGGTGTAAGTTGATCGTCCTTTAATCCCATTTTTTGGAATGTGTCATAAAATAACACATTAAGGGAGCTTCCCCCATCCATGAGGATCTTTTTTACGTTCCACCCAGACACTGGTAAAGTAAGCACCAGCGGATCATTATGTGTTTCAATTTCCTGATCAACCTCATCCGCTGAAAAAGTTAACGGAGAAGCCATCCATTCTTCCCATGTTTCTATGACTCTCCCCACAACTTTGAAAACTTCATGTATGTGAACCCTTTTACGTAGCTTCTTGTCAACGGATGCGTTCATAGATGATTGACTTGACTCGGTATAGGAAATCATATTGATGGTTGGGTTATTCTGTGGAATATTTACAGTTTTTCCTATGTTGAGCCTTGGTGGAGGATTGGGCAAATAAAGAAATTCTTCCATCTCTCCCATATCAATTAATTTTTGGACTTGCATTTTTAAATTCTTGCATCTGCTTGTGGGATTGCCATGAAAGCAATGATATTCACAATAATCTTTTGAACCCTGTGTGTATGATGGTTGATTTCCTTTCGTCCATGGCCATTCAAAATCTCGTCTGTTTTTGATGGCGTTCAGAATTTGTGCATACGGGGTGTTGAGTTCGGTAAAAACTCGATCCTCAAATTGATTGTTAAACTTTCTTTCTTCATCCACCCTTCCCCGCTTAAATTCAATATATGGATTTTCTCCTGCGATCCGCTTTCCGGAACTTGTTGATGGTTCCACAAAATTTGCCCTGTTGGCAATCCTCTGGTGTTGAGAAATTATTCTTGGATGTTGTTTTTTGATATCCTGCAACCTTGCATATTTTTCAACAATTTTCCTGAGATCCCCTTCGGTTTTCGGATTTTTTCCATGAATATCTACAAAGAGTGGGCTCATGCGGTTGGATATCCCCCATTTGTAGCAGTTAATAAAAATTTCTGGATTTACATTCTATATTGCTTGAAAGATCGCCTGCCATCGATCTGTGTAGTCTCGGATAGTCTCCTCTGTCCAAGACGCAAGGGCAAATAATTTTTCCTTGAAGGATAATATCTACACATAATTGTATCATCCTGTTCCCAATGGGTCATATTGCGGTTGTAGTATTTTAAGTGAGCCGCTGGATCCTTTGTCCCATCATAACATTCAAAGATGGGAAGATTGCATTTATGCGGGATTGACGCATGTGCAAGGTGCGAGCGCAATGGTGTTCTACTGGCCTCTTTTAAAACTTCTTCAAGTCGCCCTCCATCTTGTTTATTTTTCAAAGTTTTGATTTCTTCTCTCATTTGTTCCATGTCCCCAAAATATTTTTGCTAGTTGATTTGCGGCTCTGAATCATCAAAATCTAGTCTATCTGGTTCATACTGCTGATTTATCTTGTTTTGTTTTGAGTGAAAATATATGTCATGTGCGGGTTCCACTACCATCACTCTTTGATCTTTATTGATTCTTGTTTTACTTTTTGCAGATTTTTTTGAGCTTACTTCTTGCCCCTGTATCCCGGTAACAGATGCTTCCGCATCTTGTTGGATTTTATTTCTTAGCATCTGGTTTTCTTGGGTTAAGAGAGCAATTGTTTCTGCATAAGTTTCTTGTGCCTTACGCATTTCAATCATTTCTTCAAACAGTTGATTAATAGGGTCAACCCTGTTCTGTGATGCTTCTTCATGTGGTTGGTTAATTGACTGATTAACTGGAATGTTTGCCTGAGCATCCAAGGGTTGTAGTCCTTGGGATTCCTCTAATACTTCTCTTTCTGGAAGAGTCTCTATTGTCTGATTTACCAGGTTCTTATGTCAACACTTTGTTCTTGTACGGATTTATTTGCAACTGTCTCCATTTTTGTAATTTCTTTTCGGATATTATATTATCTTCTTTGTTCAATCTTGCGCTGTCGTTGAAGTTTCTTTGTCGATGTTCTAACAAGAGTTCAGATAATGAGATATGTGTTTCATGAAATTTTAACATCAGCAATATATATAAAAACAAT
>JAJJMC010005941.1:2850943-3042425 GCA_023531435.1 Papaver californicum
GTTAGAATTTGTAATCACATAGTTTGTTCTTGTGGTATCCTTTGTTGTCTGTGGGATTTACCACCTCTATGTGTTTGTAGAATCAGTAGGAATGCTCCACCTCTTAAACTCCACTAATGTTCATTTCTGGATGTTTATGCCTTTGCACAATTCTGCACTTACTAAGTGGGAATACAAAGTAGAAATCGAGATTCCTTAATCAGTCTCAACACCCTCACAAATTAGATATCTAGGTAGTTGTTACACACTAGACTCTCAACACCCTCTCAAATTAGATACTTGGTTACTTGTTGTATAACTATGTTTCATGACAATTTCTTCTACACTTAGGAGTTTCTGCACGATATTATTCCATGTTTATAGCTGGTTCATTTGATGATTTTACTATTCCAAAAGCTTAGATCTACACGACTGGTTGAAACTTGTGCAGTTAATTCTTGTACTATTGCAGCACAATTTCGTTTAGTTGTCAAACACGAAGCTGAAAGTTTTGTATTGAAGATTCAGAAGTATCTGCGCATGTTAATTTTATAATGGAACTCTATGCTCATGTAGATTTGTTAGTTTTCTCTAGAAAGTTTGATGCTGATTTTGTAACTAGAATTGATTCTTTATCAGGGATGATGAGTGTCAAATGCCACGAGAAGTTCAAGAACTGCATAAGAAAAGTTCAGAAATCTGGGAAGACTGGATTCTCTCAAGTATGCCCTTACAAAACTGCTATGCCTACAATGATTCAAGGTATGGATATGGCCATCATGCTCAGCCAACTGGGCAGTCAAAGATTTGAACTCTGACAGAGTATATTGAAGATACTTGGGTGGAGACGAAGAATCTTTTACCCACAATACTAACAGAAATATCTATTTCAACCACATTGGTTGATTGTACTGTTATTGGAACCATTAGGAATCAACAGTGAACTAGACATAGTTGATTTTGTTTCTCCGACCCATTCTCGTTCAATAGTTTTGTTTTGCTTCTCTCATCATGAACTATTATCAGAAAGAAATCATAATTATGAAAGTTTTCTTGTGTAGTTACTGGTTTTAAGTTCTGTTGTGGGTTGGTTGTCTCTCTTGCCGAGTTCTAATACTTGCTTGTAGTTTATGTTCAAATAGTAAAAAAGAATTATGTATGCTCGTAATGGCGTCTGTAGCAACCGAGATACATCATTCTTTTTCAACTAATCTTGATTATATGTCAAAGAGAATTAAACAAAATAATATCTGAAAATTAAACTAATAAATTTTATTACACCATTGAAATAAAAAATAAAAAATAAAAAAAATTACTCCCTCTGCCCCATGAAAAGTGATACTTTTCACTTTTCCTGGGACGGAAGTAGTATTACACATTAACTTTTCCTGTTTGGGGCATTTCTGTTAATTTTTTCTGTTTGGGGCATTTCTGTATTAATTTCTGTCTGGGGCATTTTTCCAAGATGAGTCTCTTTTTGGGGCATTTTTCCAAGATGAAGTATGAGGGTGTTTAGGTCATTTTTCGTACGTGAGGACTCGCACGCGCGTTAACGGGAAATCTAACAAGTTTGGACATTTTTATTAATTTTGAAATCTCGGGCAGAAGTCCAAGATGACCCCCCAAATTGGGACATTTTCGATAATATAGTACGTTTCGTCCCTATCAATACAACTGACAAAATGCATCATATGCCTAATGTTGCTTTCACTTCATCTCATATGTATTCTTAAAACCAAGGCCAAACTTTGGTGGAACTTAGCAACTTCATCTTAATTTCCCAGCATTAGTCAAGCACGTACAGTATTGAAAGGTCCTTGATTGTTGTTTTTGATAACTGATTATCTTTTTCCTTAATCCATATCTTGCAAACAAATTTATAAATATTTGCATGGCTATTGAGAAATGTTACAAAATTTTATATGATTGGGGTTGTTTTGATCTCTTTAAATTAAATTTGATGTCGTGTTAGTAGTTATCTGGTGTAAGTTCAAAACAAATGCTTATCTCAGCCACCCGTTCGTTACTTCTCCAGCTCTAACATGTGCCCAACTAATTTAATCTTACACCTTTAACATTTGCCCATCTAATTTAACAATATACCTCTGATAGGTAGCCAACTTATCTAACTCTTCACCTCATCATGTTAGCCAACTAAATTATTAGTATATTTCAATCATTTATCCAACTAAATTAACATTACATCTGTGATGATTTAATATATAATTTTATTTATTTATTTAGAATGTTGATGTGGAGGTTGGCAGCCGATATACGTACTTCAGAATGTAAAGTTCATATTACTAATGTCGTTAAAATAAGAGATGAGGATTTGTATACTTATGAAGATCATTACTCGGCAGTGTGTGTTACTAACACACTTTCACTGTTCAACATTACACATTTATGACGAATTGACAATCAAAGAATCTGAAATACATTACGTGCTAAACCATAGATGTGCATTGCATAGCTAAGGCTCTTGCGGCTTATTTTATCTATACACCTTTCTTTACTGCTCAACATTCCACATTTATAACAAAGAAAAAATGTGAAAAACATTACATATTGTATCCACACATCCTTATTGGTAGCTGGTATTGATGATGTTACCTGTGAAAGTAACTTCTCAACTAATCAATCAAAACCAAATGAAAACAGAATTTTTGAAATGACATGAAACAATTAACTGAGCATCCTAGTACGAAGTTTTTAAATTTTATGTCACCCAAAAAAGATAATGGAAACCGAAGAAACTGAACTAAAAATAATTAGGTTTATAAAGTTTACAAAATCTCGATGCATAATTTGAGAAATACCTTATTTCAAACTTCTTTTTCTTCTGATGCAATTATTTTTGTTACTCTAATGAGGTTTTGCTATATCTACTTCCATTACAAGAACATCAAGCTTAAAGTCATATAATGTCGGCCTTGATAAATAAAACCAGGCTCCAATCATATGAAGTAGCCTTTGGGCCATTATCTGCATTCCTTGTTATGCGATACCTATCAGCCTCATACAATGGTGTAGCCTTCCTGGTCCCAACTTACCCTGCAATGCTTGAATACATGAGATAAAGAAAAATGGTGGTGTATATCTAATTGCTACAACGCAGTAAAATAAATCTTCACAAAACAGAATTTATTAGCCTTTACCTGAGCAATTTCAAATCCATGACCTTCCCCTAACAGAATATTTTTGGCTGGAACTAGAACATTTTCAAATACTAACCCAGTATGTCCATGAGGGGCATCATCAAAACCAAATACCATTAGTGGTATCTTCACATGAACTCTTGGAGTTTTCATGTCTACTAAGATCATGGACTGTTGACTATGTTTAGCTGCACTGAAATCTGTTTTGCCGTGCATAATGTTCAAAGCTTTTCACTTAAAAAAACGAGGAACAAAATGAAGACAAAGTTCACTATCAATTAACGGATTTTCATAGAAAGTACGACTGACCATAACTATTAGTAATCTGCACCTAGGATCCATTGCTCCACTTGTCCCCACTTGGTACGATTTATGATGTACGAGTCTCCCTGCCTCCCGAATAATTCTCGAATTCTTAAGCTAAATGCTATAATTTTGGAGAACTCTAGAACGAAATACATCACAACTAAGTTATTTTAAAATCAGCAGTAACTCGACTCTGCAGAAAATTCCCAACAGCCTAACTGTTCACTTGAATGAATTCAGTCGCAGTAAGATAGCTTGTTTGAACGCAAGTAACTCTGTACTTCTATAGACTTACCTTGAAATTGAGCACCCAATGTTGGTAGCAGTCAGAAGATGCTACTTGTGGTTTCGTCATCGCAAATCCAGAGCGGATTTCACCCTCCAGCAAAGGATAAGCTACTATTGTAGTTCCTCTTTAGTTCCATAACGCAGCAACACCTAGAAGAATGAAGCAAAAAACAGTTACCAGCTAAATCATAGATTCTCAAGAAGAAGTACCAGTACAAAAAAGTAAAAAACAGACTCCATGCACAAAAGAAAAACACTAAAGAATAAGCCAACACAATACACGTCGTTTAGCTGATTAATACCTTTGATTATTCTACAACATCTTGTGTATATACATATGAATTATGACCAATATTACAAAAAAAAAAAAAAGCACGAAGACCTAGCAACCTCTTAGAAATATTTACCTCCATGTTTCATTTTAACTTTGTCACTCTTGTACACCAAGAGTTTACCCATGAATCCAGGAGGCAAAATTGCAGCCTCTATCTGGGCGTCCCACTGGCCTGGATGATTTGGAGTTGCTAGTTGTTTCGTTGCTCTCTGTAGCAGCTGATCTCTTTGTTAAAGGCAGAGACGCTGGTAACTGGAGAAAGATCAGTCTAGGGCCCTCATCCTCCTGCTGAGGACAACTAAAAATAACATATTAGTAATTTAGTACACAAGATATGGAAATAGGAAGTTTATCCCTGAACGCAGTACACTAACAAAGAAGATTAAAGAAAGACAACAGTGAAATACTTAGTTTTAAAACACCCTAACTCAAAAGGTCATCAATTACTATTGATTTAAGATAACCCAAGAGATAAGATAATAACTTAGAATCAAAATTAAAATATGAGCAACCTAAGAAAACAACCCAAACATCATTGAAATCATCCAAATTAAATATCCATTTTGAGAATCTCTGTTTCTAAATCCAAATCCAATTCATTTGAAAAAAACCCTTAAAATACTAAACCCTATATTTTTTAGAATTTATTCGTTACACATACACATCCTTAAACTTTATAATATATATTGTATTGAATTAAAATTTTAGCGAAAAGGGTTATCCGAATGGGTTTGGATGAAACAAATTTTTTGTCTTATGACGATATAGTTCTTTTGATGTTATTCAAATGGGTTTATCATGATATTCTGGGCGAACAAGATTTTTAAGTAGAGTATTTTCCTTGGATTATGAGTTAATGGGATTGTAAAAGATGCATAAAGGATTTATAATAAGATTAATTCGATAAATTTTGTTTTAATATTGAAGTTAATTTGTTAGTTTCAATATCTAGATTTTTTTTGGGTAAGACAAGAGAAGTGAAGTAATCTTAATTCGATGATATGTTAATACTCCAACAATACGATGTGATGGAGAGGGGCGGTGTTCTTTACTTCTTTGTTGCAAAAGAGATATATTAGATCTCACTGTGACAAATCTTTAAGCCGAAAATGAGGGTGGATTTAAGCGATTTTGAAGATAAACTACATAGCCGCATACAAGTAGTTTGAGGAGAACTTACAGATTCATGGAAACTTATCGATGAAATATGAAGAACTAAATATCAATTGATTAACAGTAATATGGATGGAGGGTTCAATAAAAAGAATATTATAAAATTTAAGGATGTCTAACAAACAAATTCTAAGGGAATAATATAATATCTTTATTAATCAGATCTCACATGAATGATACAAATCTAACTGTGAGGACCCGCAGGTTCATTTTTGCTGTCATGCACGCATCCACGTGATAACACGACTTTTATTGTTTTGGGGTAAAAATAATACTTGTGAAAAGTAAAGGTAAGCTGAAATGTTTGTAAAATATGAGAGATCAAGGACGAGCCTAGTGAAGGGCGAAGTGAGGCTCTAAACCGTCCTTTAATTTGGTATGTACAAAATTTCTGCGACCTTCAACCGCCATATCTTGAATATAGAAAATAGCCATACCTTAAGTAAAATCATGGATCCGTTCTTAAGAGAGATCAAAATCGTACAACACTTAAAAAAAAGACCTTTCAAGTCTTACTTCATTCACAAAGGAGGAGAAAAGGTTGATCTTAGGGAGGGAGGCAGATAAAGTATTGAGATCCAAATGTGATGAATTTTAGTATGAACTGATGAAGTACTTTGCAGAAGGTTAGACTTGTTTACATAAGTCTGATATATTTTCCAATAGATTGAGTTATCTATATATAATAGTAGTACGTAGTAGTAGAACAAATTGAGATCTTAAGAGGTAGGTCGGCGTTATGGTGTGATAGACATATTTATGTATCTTATTTAAGCTCATATTTGTATTAATAGCTCTCAATCTTTATATTAATATTGTTATTTTCTATGTTTTTAGTTATTTTTGTGAAAATAATAATTGCGGAAAAATCAGTTGAAAAGTGATAAAGGCACCCTTAAGACTTAGATAAGGGCACCCATGTATTGTTAAAGGCACTCGTCTCTTCCCTTTTAAAAAGAAGTTTTGGTGGGAATATTTTATTCTCTCAAACTTTCTAATTGTGAAGATTTCAAAGTAATTTGTTGCGAGATTTAAAGCGTTTAAAGAAAGAATATACTCGTGCCTTAAGAGATAAAAAGATATATATGGTTAGAGACGGGATAAATCTCGAAAATAACTTGGTTGCTTTCCATTAAATAAGGAAAGAATGTTCTCGGGATGGTATGGGAAGCCAAGTTCTTAACAAGATTTGGACATAATATTGTGTGAGATTGTCTCGAGTTTTGATAAGAAAAAAAAAACTTTGATACGGGAACAAAATCAAGATTTATTCTCTAGTTTAAGAAAATATTTTACGAGAATTTTTCTCATTGAATAATGAGTTATTAAGAAGATTCGAGAGAAGAAATCAAGTTGTTGGGTGTTTAATATAAATAGAGAGGAGTAAAGAACATATGGGGGAGGCTGGCTCTGCTAGATTCAAGTTTAGAAAAAATTCAGTTCGAAAATAAAGCTTTCTGCAGCTCAACATGAAGAAGGAGAAGAAGAATAACAAAGGGCTGCACCAAACTGTCGTAAAAACCCGTTGCTAAAGCTATTGAATAAAAGCAAAGGCAACGATTCGGTGAATAGTCACAGCGACGGTTCAACTTTTAAATCAACAGAAGGCGTCGTTTATCATTAATGTGTTTAACTACACAACCAAGCTGTGCTTCTCAAACTGCGGCCGAAGTTAGTCGTTAACTTGATAGGTAATTCTATTGTTTCAGCGACTCAGTTAGTCCGTTCCTTTTTGTAATTTTCTTACTACATCATGAATAAAAAGGGTTTTTCTTCTATTCTTTTTACGATGAGTAGATAGATTTCTCACCTAGGATTATAGATGAAATCCTATTGTGTTTTCTAGCATGTTATAATTATTTTCAGTATCAATTTCTCATGGTCCTATTTCTTGGTTAATTTTAATAATAATTTCTTCATGTTTCCTTTAATGCTTAAATAATTGTTTTAAACATTCTTTCTAGAGAATAACATTTTATAATTAAGATAATTATTAATCTTTTGAAAAAATAATTAATTAAAATTCTATATTTTTCAAAACGTAACATTTTGTCCGAAATCGTTTTGAGTATTATTTTGAGAAAATTATAGAAAATGGTTGTAAACATCTAGTAAGCATAATTGTGATGAAACCTCAACATCTTAAGGTTTTTTTAATTTGTAAATCAACTTTAGTATTAAGTTTTTTATAATTCTAGAATATAATAAAAAGACCAATTTTGATATTAGCACATTAGTTAAGATGTGTCTGCAATGTCTGGAACGAACCATGCTTACATACTGTCTCATCGACAGTCGTGCGCTCTTGCGGTCTACGATTAAAATCCCATCATGGTAGAGTGGAGGAATGGAAACCGTGGAGGTAGTGGTGAAGATGTGTCTGCAATGTTAGGGAAGACTGTCAGTTATGTAATACCACTACTCCCTTCACTCTGGCAACCGTTCTCGTGACTCTATTGCTTTTTATTGTAAGCGTATTGCTGCACCGCACTTGCTTTAGACCTCCAGTCCAAAACCCCAATGAATATCCCCCATGTGAATATTTGATGTATCGTAGAAAATAATAGTAAAGCTCCTATTATTATTATTATTATTATTATTATTATTATTATTATTATTATTATTATTATTATGAGGGGGAAAAATGTTTTTACATAGCGTTGGTAGGGAGCCTTGCCACAAGTTGTGCCCCTACCCCTTTCTGAATGGAAATGCCTAATCTAAAGAAAAGGGAATCCCCAACTTTATAGTTATAGTCGTGGCTAGCCATACAATTCTGCAGTCTCGTCATGAAGCCGATCATATCATCTCCCAACTCCCCCAGAGTCGTAAAGGCGAGAACTCCCAAGCCGTATACATGCTCGTTACATTTGTCCACATATTTATTACGTTTGCGCATAACAACATTGGCAATGGCAATCCCTGGCGTAAACGCGGCCCTCACGCCACCTGCAAACGGGGATACCCCTGTGACGTCAAAGCACACGTCTCGGCCGCCCTCCCAGTTGTATACCAAAATATATGCGGGCCTAAGAGCGCTAGCATTGTTCGATAAGAAGCCCAACTTGACTTCCTTGCGGGCCGAGACGCCAGCTTTGAAACACATATCAGTCACCACGTCTCTTACTATGTCATTTCTGAATTTGAGGCCCACCTCGCTCGCACAATGCAAAGCGTGATCCCCAAACACATTCATTTCTCTGTCGCAGAAGGAACATGTGCTGTCGTCCGCAAACAAAGCGATGCCCAGCCTATAACAAAGTATATCCCTGAATTGGCGACGCCCAATGGATTGGTGTAACCCGGCAATTGGAATAGCTTTGAGGTAGTCTTGCGCGTGACTCAGCCTATTACATTTCCATAAGATGCAATCGCGTTCAGTCTGAGTGAAACTACCGGGGATACCCTTCTTCACCGTATCAAAGTACAACACTGCCAGAGAATGCATAGGACGGGGGGCAGTTGCTTTAATACTAATAGTAGAAGAGGGGATCCCACAGACCTGACTGAAGTTGAGCAAGGCTTGCAGGAAGCTTTGATGTTGTGCCACGTCTATATCCACCTGGAGAATGGTGTTCTGCACCTGGGTTGTCTGGATGTAGGAGGCAAGGTAGCTGTAATAGTTATCATCCTTCATCTTGTAAACCCCTTAACCCCCCATCCTTCATGGGCAAGGAGGCTAAGCGCATCTGGTAGGGACCAAAACCGGCACCATCACTGGTGACCAAGTGTCTAAGAAACTGACATAAACGCTGGTCATAGTAATCAGCTGACTGGTGCAAGGCAGAGAGGCTGGTGGTCCTCATGGTGAAGTACAAGCGAGACACCCCTGCGTAATTTCTAAGGAGGAGCAATTCGCTTTTTGGATCCTGAAGGAGCTTCAGGGACTCCATTTAAAAGACTGTAAGGTCTTATCCACTCTGTGTTGGACCATCTCGTTGCAAAAGTTAGCATCCAGACTAACCGTCCCCCCAAGGAGCTTCACCCCTCGCGTTGGTTTACTGATGTTGGCAGGGAATACTTCCTTCTCCAGGCTCCTGGGGTCTGTGTTTGGCCAAAATAGCTCTGTCTTGTTGATATTGAGGGATAAGCCTCTGGTGCTACCATCAGATTGGATAATGTGCAAAGCTTGAGCCACCTTTAAAGTGTCCCTTATAATAGTCCCATCCTCCAGATACCAAGCATGCATGTCCAAAGTGCATTGAGATGTAATTTTTAAAATAAGGGGGTGTAAAGTCAAAGCAAACAGCAAAGGGCCCAATGGGTCTCCCTGTTGGACACCCTGAGCAGACAAGAGTACCTTATCGTTGTAGTAGAACTTTGCGGGATTCGCATAACAAAATTCAACCCATCTAGAGATGCTAGGACACTTACTCCTGACTTCATTAATGATGGCAGTTCTATCCACCAGATTAAAAGCATTGTTGAAGTCAATTAAAAGCATGCACTTGGTTAAGGAGCTACCTTGCATCTCCAAGACTGCTGAGTGAAAAATACCTTCTCCACAACATTGGACCCCCACGCCAAATTGGAAGTCCCCCAGGTAGGTTGCCATCTGCTTGCTTACCCATGAAGCCGTCAATTTAGATCAAAGCCTCCTCCAAATAGTACCTACAGCAATGGGCCTTATGCCCCCACCCGGCTTGAGCAACGGGGTAAAAGGGGCGCTAGCAATATAATCACCCAGCACTGCTGTGCATCTACCTGCCAGCCAAAGGTTAACTACTCCGGTCACTTAAGACAAGAGGTCGTCTGCCACTGCCGTCGTTGGTCCACTGAGCGCATCCAACAAATGTTGGGCTCTAAGGCCGTCTCTACCGCAAGATGTTCCCTTGGGGATCCCTTTTTTGGCGCTTAACACTGCAGACTTGTCCACGCAGAGAGGCTCACCCCCAAATGGTTCTGTCGGGATACAGGGGATCGGCGCAGAAGGGTGTTTGTGGCTTAGCACTGCGAGAGTGTCAGGAGGGGCTACGCCACTGGAAGCTAACACTTTAATAGTCGTTGTATACTTCCCTAATCCCAACTTCCTTCTACATGTAGCAAGATTAGGCCCACTCAAACGTCTGCTGCTACCCTTCCTATTAAGAGAGCGTCTGGGATGTTCCACGACTAATTGGACTAAGTTGATACACCATTGCCCTTCGTTCCATAGTTGCAAAGCCTGATTTATGCTGGCCATTTGTAACTTCTTTCTGTTCCCGGACCGTTCCTCTATGGTCCCCTTGGGTGTGTACAAGCTTAAAGAACACACTGGAAGTAACAACAACTGTATCCACACAAACAGTTCGAAAGGGTTAGCTAATACCTTGTCCAATGATGCTTTGAGGGTCCTGGCAAACTGAAGTCTACACTGCATCGGAATGCTTGCGACTGTGGGGATATGTTGCTGGTACACGAGGTGAAGCAGGTCCACGTCAAGGTCTGCAGCAACGACAGGTTCTGCTGCCTCCAGGTGCGCTGAGATGGGAGGCAAAGGATTACAAATATCGTGTATCAGGCATGTTGCAGTGGTCCCAATGTACGGGCTGGGAATAACCCCTTCCTTGTGCTGTCGGCAGGGCCGTCTCCAAGAGTATATGCGCATGCACCCTGAGCAAAGCCACATTTGCATCTGCGACAAAACTGTCTCCCAGGCGCTGAACACAGCCAAGTCACTAACGGCTCTTTCCCTGTAAACATCTGCTTCCTCCATAGTGGGTAGGTTTTATCTTGCAAGTGGCGATAAAAACCCGATCGAATAAGTCCTCTACCCCCGACCCCATTGTTACAGCCATCAAGGTTCTTGTACGGGAAGTGAAACAAGTCGTTCAAACCCCCTCCCCCGTGTACAACTGAACTTTATGAGCATGTTGATGATCTAGTGTTCGTCATGGTGTTTACTGAAGCAAAGGGCTGAATAGGTGCAAACCATATGGAAAACTGGATACAACCACAGGAAACAGGCCTCAATAAAGAACTGGAGGTCCAAAGATGAGCACAGGAACGAAATTACCAGGTGTACAGGACCAAACAGCTGGAAAACAGACCACCAGGACCAAAAAACTGGAATTCAGACCACCAGGGAATGAATAAAAGAGTTCAGGTGCACTTCGTGAGGACCAACGGGCTGGAATTCAGACCACCAGAACCACAACGCTGAAATTGAGACCACCAAGAAATGACCAGAAGTGTTCAGGTGCACGGGATAAACTTCAGACCAAAAAGCTGGAATCAGACCACCAGGAAAGTGTTCAGGTACACTGGAACCTGAAGCTACTCAAAAATTATGGTCTGGAACTGAATAGAAGTGTGGGTATCTCTGAATGCAACGCAGAACACCTAAAAATGAGCTATTGAATGAGCACACACACAGGCTAGCCAAAGAAATGACCTGGTGTACAGGTCCAAAGAAAAGAAAGCATAAACTGGAATCCAGAACACCAGGGCACAAGATTAGCCTGAAACTAATCAAATTGAGGTCAGGAAATGATTCGAGTGTCTCTGAATGCCCAAAGAAACAAAACAGGAACACCAAATTTGTGGTATGGACCAAAATGACCAAAGTGTACGGACCAAGCAAAGGCCGAGAGATGAAACCAAACTGAAATTAACGATGAAGGTGTCTCTAGATGGAGCACCCACAGCAAAATACGAACACTAGAACCAACTATATGAGTTTGTAAGCTAGATTTGCAAAGCAGAAAACTACACAGACTCGACCTAGAAAATGAAAAAGAAAACAAGACTGAAGTGTTACTCCTATGAACGATGGAGTGTGTGAGTTTATGAGAAGTAATGGGAAAGGGGATGACACAAACCATACCTGAAGTATGGGTTATTCCCTGAACCCCACAATAGTACCTCACTAAGGGCATTGAAGACTCCATTGAAGTCTTCATGAAAGCCTCCATGTGAGATTCTCTCTCCTCCTAAATCCAACATGGGAGATATATTATTATTATTATTATTATTATTATTATTATTATTATTATTGGTTAAGTCATAAGTGTGACTTACTCAATTAATTAATGAGACAATATGCTCAGAATACTAATTAATTAATTACACTGGCTTGTGTCAAATCCAGTAAAGTTAGTAAGTCTATCAGTGACTCAGTGAGTCGAGTATATTATTTGGCATTATTTGAGCACCGCGCCTTGATAATGCCAGTCGTAGGCATGGTGATGCCAATGTTAATAACTCATGCCAGATGTTGGCAGTTGAGTAAGTTGGGTACCCGTGGTTAGTAAAGCACTTCATGGCATCAGTGTAAGGTGATGAGTCTCCTATATCCGTGAAGGAATGCTTTACATCCACCATGAAGGAGTAAAGAGATAATTGTGTCATTAACAACTTGATATTGACACCTAAGAGTCGTGGAAATTGGCAATGATGCACGAACACTACCCTGCTACTCTCGTCGATAGAAAAATTAATCCTAAATGGCCATACACAAATTCAATGACGATATGAGGCATTGACGTCACTTCATACACGAGGCACAGTTATGGCATAACTCAGTGAGTAATGCAATCCCATGGCACATCTTTGCAGAAAATTCCAGCTCATGATATATTAACAGCATAGGCTCATAAGACCTTTATGTGAGTGATTCAAGCTAGTGGAATCACTTTGTGAAAGGTGACATCATGGTGCACATCTGGTGCATATCTCTGTCAATTATGCACAAGGATAGCATCATTGGATCTTGTCTATAAAATATATCAGGCATTGCATAAATTGGATAAGCCATTAGCCAATAACATCAAGTGGCATAATCAAGGCATGCGCATTGCACGAGCAAGGTGAAGAATTTGGTATTGCACCAAAAATGAAAAACACCAGCAAAGGCTAGTACTATCAAGGTAGCTTTGCGCTAATGTGAGTATGCTAACATGGTGTTGGTATTAGGCTAGTGTCATAAAGAAGAATCGCACTAGCGCTAGCATTAGGCTAGCGTCGTGAGCCGTGATGAGTTTGTAAGAATACAAGCTTTGCTATTATTAGAGCATTGCTCGGTTAAACTCACCAAGCATTGGTATGTCAAGTTTGATTGTCGAGTTTAGTTCTAAAACTCGAGTCGCTTGAGTAGATTACTAAAGTCAACTTCGTTAGGTTAGACTATGAATATAGAAATGCTAATACTTCCTCTAGTTAATCATAAAAACCAGAAAACGTATTGAAGGCAACAAAGGCATAATCCTTCAGTCCGAGGTTAGTAACTACATACTTGACTTGTTCATTTATATCTTTGTTCTTGCAAGTATTTATTCATTAAAAATATAACATACAAAGTTAAGTTTATTACAATAACTTTAGTATCGATAACTTGGTCATTATACTCTGAACAAAGTATCAAAGGAAAGATATATAATATTTATTTCGACAACTTAAGTATATGGAATAACGAAGTATAGTTTATCTATGGACTTCGTGGTTTCTACATTGCACTAATTGGTAACTTGTTATTATTTAGCGTGTGAACTTCAAGGTGAATCAGTACATCAATAATTATGTTGGAAAAAAAATTTAGAAACATAATTTGAGTTGGTAGACGTGCGAAACTTGTTTCATAGTCGAAAAGAGATTCATGACCGATCCTAAAAGTAGGACCGATCCCTGGACAGAACTGATCCCATGACCGATCCCTTGTGGCAAGGGTCGATCCTGACTATGTCTAACTTGTTTTTTACACTTATGGTTTGTCTGTTATCTTCACGGGATAATACAAACATCGAGCGAGTTAGACTGGGAATGTTCATAAATGTCGACATAATGTTTAAACATGTGCTAAACTCGAATATCTTATTGTTCAAGTAAACTACTTTGATACTCAAGGCAAGATCCTATAATATCGATTTTTTAATATCATTTATGGTATCAATGTTATATGTTTTCCATTCCAAAGGTTTTCATATCTCTAATGACTATATTAGTCAAGTGCATGGATATATGCTAGCTAATCTTAGTTCTCATACTATGAGAGAAATCGATTATGAGTAGCAAAATGTTATTTGGTTTTATTTTTGAAATTATATAATATAATATATTTGCTAATTTCGTAAATATACATTCATTGCATATTTTAAGGATTTTCAAAATTGGTAAATCTTGTTTCCAATCAATGCCTTGGTCATAGCACAGTAAATAGGGAGTCTTGTATATACTTACAAACTCATCCCGGAACACACATTTGTCGTGTGGGAAAGCTACTTAAAAGGGATAGGAAAATATAATTTGATGAAACATCATGTGTTACCTTTCATTTAAGGGATAATTGATGTTTGGTACTCAGGTTTTGACCAGGTTTAGTATTTGGTCTAACATTTGTCCAACGTTAGGGCTTGGTACCTGGACTGGACGTTGACTTACATTGACTAAGTTAAGTCTAATTTTAATTAATTATGTGTTTTTTTATATTACAAATTTACCTTAGATCCAACGATTCCTAACAAAAACACAGAATATCCTAAACTAAGTCTAAGATCTATCGAGAGAAAATCTAATTTATCTTTCTCTCTTTCTTTTTTTCTCTCTTATTCCTCTTCCTTTTGTTCTTCTTCTACTATTCCTCTTCCAGTATAATCGAGAAAGGAAAATGAAGAATTGATATCGAGATATGAGGGGAATGATTAAGGGAGTGTTACTGATGGTGGTACTGATGTTGGTAAAACAAGAAAAGAAGAAGAAATAGTGAATTAGAGAAGATTAGAAGTTAGGGTTTCTGGGTGAAATGATTGAGGATGAAATTGAGTGATTAAGGATAAGTTTTAGGTATATAGTATGAAGAAGAAGAATATTATAGTGAATTGAAGATTTAATTTCAAAAAAATATTTGATTTGAGAAGAATCAAGGAACTAGGGTTTCAGTATTCTTCCCCAAATTTATGTTATGGGTATTTTCAAGCCAAGAATCAGTTGAGAGCAGAGATTGAAGTTCGCAGAAGAGGGGTTTTAGTGATTTCTATAGAAGAAAATGAATCTGAGAAGATTAATGTTTAACAGAGAATAGAATTGAAACTACAGAGAAGTTGTTGATCTCGCTGCTACCAGATGAGATGGAGAAATGGGCTTAAGATTGAGCAACAGAATGGATGAGACGATGTTAGGGTTCTGGTGATGTTTATTGACAATCGAGAATCGATATGAAGTTGTTTCCATGGCTTTGAAGAAAATATAAGTTCAGATCGATAAATAGTGGATCTGGTGCTATTGATGAAGGTGATTCAAATTGTAAATGGGTTTCGAGTGGTCTGTATAGTTTTGTTGGTCGAGATGGCAGTGAAAGAAAATGGAGAAGGTTGGGTTTGGTTTGAATTGAAGTTTTGATGAGTTCAATAGGTTCGTTGTTGATGCAATTGAAGAAATGGTGATTTACTATGGCCAGAAAGACAGTGAGGATGGTGACTGAAGGTTGAATGTGATGTCGTGAATCAATTGAAATAGAAGAACTGATGATAGTTTGTGATTATTTGAATGATTGTGAATGAATGTGTTAAATCTTGGAGGAGAGGACCCATTAGAATGGCCTGAAATTGTCCGGAAAAGAGCCATAAAACAAAGAGAACGATACTGGATTTTCAGTGCAGCTGAGTCGACTCACTGACCAATCCAACTCAATTGCTATGAAAATGTTAGTAATATGAAGGGTATAATAATAAATTTATTAATATTTATTTTTATTTAAATTTATTAATAATTACTAAACAGAAGTTAGGACTTAACTTAGTGAATGTAAGTCAACGTCCAGTCCAGGTACCAAGCCCTAACGTTGGACAAATACTAGACCAAATACTAAACCTGGTCAAAACCTGAGTACCAAACATCAATTAGCCCTTCATTTAAAGTCTTCTTTGGGATCAAGAAGCTCTAGTAGTACCGTTGAAGGAAAACTATGAATCGCATTGTCTTTTTTTTTTTTTTTTATAGTTTGTGTTTAAGAACTAACGGTAGAGTTATTTTCAATAGATCAAACTTGTTTATTTCATGGTCTTTCTCTTCTGATATAAGGCCACTCAAGTTTTTTTGAAGATTTGACTATCACAAATCTAAGTGATTCTGGATATCTGCGATGGATCTATTGATTTTCGTTGTCAACAGACTCCATTATGTATGACAAATCAATATAGGAATCAAGTTATTTGTAGCGGTTACTTTGAAAATTAAATTGAAGACTTAAACCTTGTAATCAAAATTGATTATTTATAATCATTATCTTGATTGATCTCTTAACCAATTAGTTTCAGATCCGGTATATCATTGGATTACAAATCTTAACTGGAAGATCTTTAACTTTGTTTTTATCATATACTTTGGTATTGTGATTAGGAAGTGAGTTCAATTACCAAACATATTTAGTCCTTTACTGTTTAGAATACGGTCCAAAGAAATATTGTCATACTAGTGTAGATATCGTCGAAATCCACGGAACAAAACCCATTAAGATCTCTAGGTCTCTAAAATGGCTAAACACCTACATTTTATTATTATCAAAGTCGCCATCTAATTTAAGGGATTAGGTCCCGGTTTAGAAAAGTAATCAAAACGACAACTTTCTTTTTTAAGGCACATGGTCGAACCTAGAATTTTTATAATCCAAAAATCTGGTTATGGACTAGGAAGATGTTAAGCACCTAGTCCGCCCGACAATAAATCGATATCTACTTTATGATCGGGTTTGGGGTTTTGGACATTGACGATAAAGGCATATTAAATTTAATTAGTTTCTTATAATGCAAACAGAATGAAAATCAGGAAAAAAATGCAAATTAATAAACCTAACAGAAACCTACCTAGTATTCGCAAATGATAAAGAAGCATGCAGTACTTAATAGCTCCCTTCACATGGGCTTGAATAATGATTCATGCATGCACTAAACTAACTGAAGAAATGGTTAATATGAACCAATAAAATATGCATCAGGAGCTTTAGTGGCGAGACAATAAGAATGCCAACAGTTTTATGCAAAGTGGTTAAACGATCTCCTCTTATTAATTAACCTCGTCATCAACAATAATAATGGAAATGAAGAAAACATTACATCTTATTAGGAGATTCGAGGAATACCTGTTTTCCTTTCAATGTTTAATTTCGGATGTCGGAACCAACCAAATGCTCACCAGAATCACGCCAAATAATCAAAACCAATCTTGCAAAAACTATGCTATTGCCAATTATTTTACTAACCAATTTCTTCCCAAAAGTCCTCCAATTCTTTCAATTGTGTTTTCTCTCTCAGATTTTCTCCCCTCTAACTCAAAGATTAGCACCCTATTTATAGTTTCTTTCCATCAACTACTACCTTAGAATTAAATGATTTAGATCCAATGGTTCAAATCAATAACCTAAATTTCATTACCTATTTTTAAAAATATTTTTTTCATATTCTAAATTTTTTTTTATTTTATTTCCAAAAATTCAAGATATCTCATTTATTCTTAGAATTTTTACTAACAAGGAAATACTTGGACTAATAATTGTGGCTAACTAATAAAAAATATAGGGTTTTTTTAGTGAAAAAATTCGGCAATGGCCTTAGTGTACCCTTAATAGGCTTAAAATGGTGTTTTTGGGCCCGATTCTAACACTTTTCACTATTTTGGACATATCTTGAGCTCTGGACCTCGGATTTGGGTGATTCAAAAGACTACAAACTCTTCATAAGGATTTCTATCATCTAGCTCAGGGTAATAACGAATTCGATTTTTTAGTTGTTTTAACTTTCTCTTATTAATGGGTTATGCGGGTTTTACTTTTGTAATAATGGTTGATACTTATATTGTACAATTCCAAGGCATTTCAAAATAATGAATCTGGCCACTTAAACATGCAAAATTGGGGTATCTACAACTAGTTGGAAGATTCGTAGCATAAGTTTTTGATAATCATTCAGGAGATCTACTATATTTATTCTTATAAAAGGGCAAATATTGTGCTAGGATATCTAGTATCCTAACTTCTATAGAAATTTGAAGTTCTGTTGGATGTTCCAAAACAGGAATACTGCTAAAGCTGAGTAACTAGGGTTTAGTTTGCTTGTTCTCAACTACACGAGGTTGTATTGTAGGCATTATATAGCGGCTTAATTCATTGAGTCTTCAATTTTGAACTAGGTCCCATGGTTTTTTTACAAGATTGTAGTTTTCCTCGTTAACAAAATTCTGGTGTATGCTTTAATTTATTTTCGCATTACTATTGCCTTTATTATAATTAAAGTAAATATACTTATATGTTAATCACAACTTGATTGATCCTATAGTTAGTCCAGGATTATATTTTGACTATATCAAGGTCACCTTGCTTGTTTAGTCTTTACGGTTTCATTAAAGATAACAAAAAGGTGTGTCTGTATAGGTTGGTATGAAATTGATTGTGGTGTACTCGGTATTCTCGTCATTTTAATTGGTATCAGATCAGGAAAAACAGGAGTAAGACCTAGCAGTCTGTGTTTGGTGCGATCCAACCTATAAACATAAACTTAAGTTGTTTTCAATCGATTTTGGTTCACACATTGCCAGGGTTTGATGGTCCAAACTATCTTGGTGGAAAATAAAAATACAATCATTCCTAGAATCCCGTGACTTTAACACTTGGGTTTTAGTTATGGATGTAAATATAAACACCCAAAAGTTTTTGTCAACAACTCAACTACTGATTTTGGATTAAAGGAATTGAGGAAGTTCAACAAAAAGGAAGAATTTCTTGCAAATCAAAATTCTGACGGGTTAAATGCCATTATCTATGTTATATCTCAAGATCTCTATCATCAAGTAACCACATGTACGACATCAAAAAAACGCTTGGGATATTCTTAAGACGTATTTGAAGGGAATACCTTTGAAAAGGAAGCCATGTTATTCATACCCTATCTTTTCAATGGGAAAACATTCGTATGAGTGAAAAAGATACCTTTGGTAACTTTAACTAAAAACTTTATGAAATAATGAATACATCATTTGCATTAGGGAAAGTTATTCCAAAAAAGGATATTGTGTGTAAAATTCTAAGGTTTTTACCATCAAGATATGAGTCAAATAAGCATGTCATCATAAAAGCAAACGATATTTTCACACCATCTAGAAGCTCTCTAGTTGGTAAATTAAAGATCTTTGACCATGGATAACAATCTAAGAATGAGTTGGGTATATAACCCTTAAATTTATGTCTAAGACTGTTTCTCCAACAGAGAATTCTTATGAGGCATGAACTGAGGATTGTCGTGACAAGGCATCTGTGCGAAAATTTAGAAAATTCTTCAGGCAAAGGAAAAAAAGATTTTCTAAATATACTTCTTCTCCTTCTTGTAAGACACAAAACATACAGAGAATAAAAATTATAATAATGATAATCTTGAATGTCCAATGATTAGGAGGACAAAACATTCACTGCAATTCTTGAATGTGCATCTGCAAAAGATACTGATGACAACACAAGAGATTCCCTCAAGAAAGAAAGATCGGTTGATAAACTAAATTCAGTAATACTAGAACGTGATAAACTTCAAATTGAGGTGGATATGTTAAGACATGATTTTGAGGCTAATGATAAAGCCAATTTTTTTAGCAACTTGATTTTCACATAAAACAAATATTTGAAAGTCATGATAGAGAATTGAAACTTCATATAAAGCTAGAAAACCTAAAAAAAATTTGAGTTGAATAAGTCTATTAAATCTGGACAAAAAAATCTCAAAGTTCAAATTTGAACAACTTGAGGTTGATCTAGTTAATGCTTCCAGAAGGATCATGCTGGAAAAGGAGAATATGAGTCTAAAAAAAATCAATAATATTCCAAACTAATTGGCCTAAATATTGGAAGAAACTAGAGTCATCATGACATACGAGGATTAGGCTATAAAGGTATACAAATTTGAATGCTAACAAAAAGACAAAGTTTATAAAGTCGGAAGATTATGCTGAAACGATTGCTTCAAAAACTACCATGAAAGTGTGTTCTTCCACAAATGGAAAATGTGGAACACCTTCACCTTCAGCAAATGATAGGAAACATAAAATCCATCGAGCTCAAATAGATCCACAACAAGCTAATACTAAGCATCACATTTCTTATGTTACTAAGCATTGCTTTGATTGTGGAAATAAATGATACTGCAAAAGGGATCCATATTCAGTAAAAAGATTGAGAAGGCCATTTATAAAATTCAAAATGCATTTTTTTACGTCAAATGAATGGGCTAAACTTACATCGAATAATCTTGTTCTTCTTACTAGTTCAAGTCATTATTGTCCGAAATGTAAGCAAAAAGTTATTGTAATAATAATTCAAGGTTTGCCTATCAACGCTCGAAAAATTTCTCTTATAATCACCCATATGATAAAAGGATAAATAACTTTTAAGTGTAAAAACAAGATATGATGTTTATGATTAGCGAAAACGTGACTTGCAAAATGTAAAAGCAAATGTTCAGACATATCTTTCAAGTAAAACTCCAAATCATTCCCTCTCTATTGTTCCCAAAGTAAAGAACAAGTATAAGAGGAAGAAGAACTTTGAGAATTCTCAAGATTCAGGTGGTTCTAATTCCTTAACATGTGGTGAGTAAGATAGGACTCGCCTCATCACAACCTGATTGTGTTGGTTATTGCATCCTCACCAAATATGCTCATGGATGGTGATGAAGCACATAAAACAGGGCATATGATCTCTTATATGTGTAGCTTTTTCTTAGAGGTTTAAAACGAGTCAAAAGTCACTCAATTCAGACACTGCATGAGAAAGTTATACACAAACAGTTTTTGGGGATAATCCAGCCTTGGGTTCGGCCCCGGGACCGGTCCTATATTTGTGATCGGTCTTAAAACTGATCTTGATTCCACACAAAGAGAGTGTGAAACTGTTTTACTCAAAGTTTCTTCGTTCGAGCTCAGAATGACCTCATTTTTTTTGTGTTGGCTACGTATTATCATTATCTATATGATAGAGGCAATTTCAATACTTGACTCTCTGTTGATTTTTTCTGGTGTATTACGCATGAGTTTGTGAGATAAACCATAGTGTTTTAGTCTCATATGGCGGGGGATTATAATAGTTTACCGCTGGTATATGAGGAAGATTCAGATGACCTAAGTCTTAGTCAAGTCAACCTGCATATGTGTTCAGATGTTATTTTGGCTCAAAATTGTTTGTTCTCTGGATCCAATTATAACCTCGTTTCCTCGGTTCCCTTTCGACTAAATGGCATCCCTTACTTTGTGTCGAAGATTGGAACAAACCCTGATGATAGTGGTGATACTAAAAAGAAGATGAGGTTCACAACTTTGGATTTTGAATCTTTTTTTACTCAGAAACATGTAAAATAATTGTTTTATCTTTTCATGAAGAAACAAGGTAATAGTATTACAAATTCCAGTAAATAGTCTAGGTTAATAATAGATAAAGATGATCAGTTGGTCAAGATTAATCGAAAATCTGATAGGCTTGTTTGTTGTTTGTTTTGTTTATTAAGTTTATAAGAAATAGCTGTGATGTTGTTGTTTCCTTTCACATCACTCCTTCCGAGATGTTCTTCCATAGAAGTTATACTTATTCTTATAACCTTGATACATCTGAATTACATCCTGGTAATGCCTGGTTTAAGATGGAATTATTTATATATGATTCCACGTACTTGTTTGATCAAGGGAACCAAAGAACTATCAGTTGGTCAAAGGGAGGTAATTGGTTTGAAAAAATACAAAGACATGGGGTTTGTGGTTGTAAATAAGGCCTACTAGAGTGTAACTTCACGGTTATGTTATGGAAGTATTAAAAATTTAAAGAACAATTCAAGGATTGATAGTTTTGTATACTTCAGTAAGCAAGAAAAAGGAAACAAAACTTCACAGAGTGGTAGAGGAGTTTATTTCACATGCTCCCTTAGTAATGGTATTTATTTGCACTAGACTATTACTTTCCTATTCCTATCATATTTTGTTATCATAGTAGTTCAGATCCCGTCCAGTACCATATTAAAAAAAATTATATATTGTAGATAGGGTTGCACATGGTTCGTTTCGGTATGGTTATTGGCAAAAAAAATAACCGAAACCATTTCCAGTTTTGAGAACCGATGTAACCATTAAGCTTATTCGGTTCGGTTCGTTTCGTACCGACTTTGTTCAGTTCTGAACCTGCCGGTTTTGGTTAACCGACACTATTCAAGATTTCAACAAAAAAAAAAAATCAAATTTGTTTGTTAAACTGTTTAAAGCTGAAACACACACAAAAACACTAAAAAAAATGTCTAGCTCCAACTGCACTCTCTTGTTACACTAATAAAGGTAGCTACATCTCTTTACATGGACTTACCAAAAAAAAAAAGTTATTGACGCAAAGAGTTCTTCTTGCAGGAGAGCACCATGACCCTAAATTCTTCTTCGTCTATTTTAGTATTAGTAAATAATATTCGTATACAATCTCTGAGAATATAACAAGGAACCTGAAAAACAAGATCAAACATTACATTAATAACTCAAACGAAAACCCCATCAACAAACAATCCTACAATGAAACTAAACATAATAGTAATGGCAATATCTTGTTATTAGATCGAAATAGGAACCAAAATTTAGATACTGAGCTTGTGACAGTATCCTATATATCTTGATGTGAAACATACATCAATTCAAATTGTGTATCTCAATAGAATGGTATCATAAATCGTGAAACAAACATAGTGATTGGCATGCAGATTCAACCTTTAGTACCACAATCACAAACCTAATCATCCAATGCAAAGACATTAAAACCTAACACAATACAACAATGATATCAACAAAGGATGGGATTATACACATGCCGCTTTTGTGATGGAGGTTAGTTTTGTATATAAAATTTCATCTATAAATTTGCTAGCATTGTGCAAATAGCTAACAATATCATTATCAAGACACTATAATCTTCACGAACCTTGTCAGACTTCTAGTATGAGTAGAATTTCCAACTTAACCCATTTCTAACGTAACCATATTTATTAGCAATTGCATTCAAGTTCAAATCAAAATTGAACAACGTATCAACAACATTAAACGAAATTAACCTTAACCCATTTCATAATAGTATGTAAATTGACCTGACTAAACCTAATTTTAAAAAATCCCCAAATATTTTTGATTTCATAAAACCCTAATTTTCAATTTTGTATGATTCTAACTCATAACATGATAATGAAAGAAGAATAAAGAGATCATATGACACAACGTACCTTTTTAGTCAATGATATGATTTCTCCTACTATAGCTTTTAACTTCTAAGGTTGTTGATGGTGGTTAATTGCTCATTTCTTAGACTCTGAGTCTTAGTAATGGTAGTTTTTGTTTAAAGAGAAAAAAAAAAAGAGAATAATTAGAAGAAGGACTAATGGCACAGAAGGGTTGAGTGGTGGTGCTCGACGCTGCTTGTGGTTGGGGAAGAAGAAATAGTCTGAGATGAAGAGAAGTAGGTTCTGTCGAGTAGGAAAGCAAGAGAAATATTAGTAGAATAGTAGTTATAACCACTATTATTCTACTCGGTTATTTCGGTTCGGTTTTTTACTAACAACCGAAATTGAAACCGAGTATCTCGGTTTTCTGAAACTAACAACTATGACTATACCATTGGGGTTCGGTTTAAAATCATCGGTTTCGGTTTTAGTTTCGATTCATGGTTCTTGTTCGGGTTTGTGCAAGCCTAATTGTAGCTATCCTTGTTCAGTTTGAGTCATTAGACCTTTATTTAAAAAATAAATAAATTATCTTTGTAATTTGTAAATTTTTTAAATTTGCCAATCTTTTACTGATAAGAATGGTTCAATCCTCAGCGGTTTAAACTCCCATTCATGGAGGGCTCTTATGAGGGTGATGGATCATCTCTGGGTTAATAGTATTTATATGAAGTTTGTTAATACGCTTATCTTGATAGTTTATCTCATGGGATAAAATATATGGTGGATGGTGTTTCAGTTGGTGTTAATATGGGTTTAATTATTGTGATTTTGGATATTGTTCGGATCCATATTGGTCAATCTTCTTTTGAGAAGTCTGGCGATTTTTCTCGTGATGGCTTATTGTTGGATGTATATCTCTTCCGGATGGATTTACCTCATGGTTGGAATGAGGGTGGAAACGCCTACTATGTAATGGAAGGAGTTTATTTATCTCTTGACCGCATGGGGGTATGCTATATGTATTAATGATATTGATTATCTTGATTATTATTATTACGTATTTTTATTATTTTTATTTGTTTTTCCTTAAATTTATAAGTTATTTTTGTTATCTTTTGTAATGTTGTGGAGTTTGATAATTTTGGGCGAAATAATTTGGAGGATTGTGTAGATTAGAAAATAAGAAGTTTTAGTTTTAATTAAATTTGCCAAAAGAAAAAAAGTAAAAAAATAAATAAAGCCATCAACTATGTATGCCCCAACACAGATTATACATCTCAGTTTTTGCTCCCAATCATACATTTATGGTAGAGTTTTATAATGAATACATGTGACCATTGGAAACATGTGACCATTGTTCATTTATAAAAGTTCGTTTATCCATTTCTGGCCAACATCATTTTCTGTTTGGCTAAATTTACAAACAAGTTTGTTTTTTGAAAATAATATGATTTTTGGAACTTTTTTTTATTAGACTTGTCATCAATTAAATTAATTTAGCTACCATCGTTTGTGCATTTTATATTGATTACAATTTTTTAAATAATAAAGGGAGTATAATGTAATTTTCTTATAAAAAAATTTCGTTAAAAAAATAATAATACTTGTATATTAGTGGGTAAATACAAGGCCATATAGATAATAATCAAATCATCTATATACTAAATCCATGTAAACAAGCTTTGCATATTATGTTTTCAATGAATACGACTTGTAAAAACTAAATAAAAATATAACAAGTCAAGTCAACATTTATTAACTCAATTTGTTGGATGATGTTTTTTTTCCTCTTCAATACGTCTATAGGTCTTTAATGAATAACTAGAGATTGTCTCAGCGTTTATATGTCCTAAGTCTAACCTATCAAAGTTGAATTAAATAAGGAATTCAAGTGATGAATTTTGGAACTAACCAAACTTGACATGCAAACACTTAGGGGGTTTAATCGAGCTGTGCTCTAACAATTAAGATTTGTTTGGAATCTCTTCCATTTATCAAATGCTAGCTATGTTATAAGATTCCATAGCAAATTACCAACCAACTCATTTCCCTAAAAAGAGGTTTCTGGTGGGGGAAGAAGAAAGGTAAACAAAGACTTTACCTGAGAGTTTGGTCCACTCTTAGTAAACCAACAAATATAGGGGGTTTAGGCTTTAGAGACATAGATGCTAACAAGTTATCCCGATGTAGATGGTGGATTTTTGACAAAGGGTAAAATAGTAAAATCATATCTACCCGGCAATAGAAGCATAAAAATAAATAAAATATTTTTTTATGTTATTGACCCGACATCGGAAACATAGAATTCATATATTCTACAACAGAATTAAAATATAAAGCTTTCATATCACACTGATCCTTCAACCTCTCTAAAAAAATATATATACATATTATAGCTTCATCCGGCTTAGCTCTCAATATTTTATATATACACAATATTAGTATTGTACGACGCAGTGCTTACTCCTCTAATGATTGGATAGCTCCAAAATATAGTGTACACTAGTATATAACAATATTGTCCCTTTATAATGATGATTAGACAGCTCCTAGATGTCTTGCATACTAGTATAGAGCAATATTGTCCTCGGAATATCACTAGTACTTGTTGTAATACTACCAGATATTACATATATATATACCGTAGATGTATTGCACACTAGTGTAGAGCGACTTGGGTCTTCTCTAGTGCTATATTCCCCAACTGAATTCCTATAATTGCTTTATATCAATATTCAAACCTTAATTGAATAATATTGGTTTATCACAGTGTCCATACAATCTTGTATGAAAGTTCATAGCAAGCTGCACAAGGTATACTGGGTCGAAACCCTAATTTCTGATGTATCGTCATGATCATCTTGGGGAAACGTTCCAATGAGTAAAGAATGCGGTTAAATGTTCTAAACAACATATGTTCCCCTATATATCTACTACGACATACTAAAAATGTGTCTCATTCCGAGTAACGGTCTAAGAGACATGATCTAAACCCTATACGAAATATAAGCTGAAAACTGTCAGAATTTTGTCTAAAAGTTCCTGGAAGGTTTTTGTTTGGTCCGTTTGACTACCAAAAACGAGATCTAAACCTAAATCCTTCCGCGTTGGAAGATAGCTGATGAATCTCAATTCCGAATTGGGGTTAACCATCGAAAACGAACATCAAATGAAGAATTTGCAGCGTTTTTTCTAAGAGCGTTGTGTATAAAATTTTCTAACGACAAAAATCGACGAAAGATTTCGTTCATTCACATATGAATGGTCTCAAGGCTTTAAAGATATAAGGCTTTAGAGAAATAAGACTAAGAACTATAGAGGAAAGAGATAAAAATAGTATAAAAAGGGGGTCATGGGAGCGGCGCCAACTGGACGGCCGACCATCCCATGGCCGGTCCCCACACCTCTATTTCTTTTTTAATTTTATTATTATATATTATTGCAACCTTTACTTATGGTTTCCCTTTTCATATCAAAATATTTGCTTTTTCTATCAAAAGCCTATTCTCCCTCTAGCTTCAAAATCATAATCTTTAAAGAGCTATATAGAATGGTCCCGCTACCATATTAATATTAATATATTAAAGTATTATTATTTTTTAAATTTTGGTCTTCATACCAGTTGGTCTTTACATCGAAATTCGGTCTGAGATATTATTTCCAAATATATCATAGACCTTATGGCGCGCGAAGCAATGAGGAATGGTCCCACGACACCGACCCATGCTCTACCTACCTGGCCGGTCCTCTCTACTCCTGGTCGGTCCTATCCAGTCCGTTTTCTTCTATCACTGCCTTCTTCTATCATTCCTTCATCCATCACTTACCTCTTTTATCATAATTAGGGTTTGATTACTTAATACTTAGGGCTGCACATGAACCAGGTCAAATCGGCCAGACCTGTCGAACCGACGGTTTATTCAAACCGACCGTTGATCGATGACTTGGTTACTGTTTATGTTATCATAACTGTTGATCCTATGGTTCGGCCTACGGTTTAGGTATAAAGGTCGTCCGAGCCGAACCAACTAGACCGACTATTATCAACAATAGATTTTATACCCTAGATCTAATCCTAACCACCCATATCTAACTTTAGAAAAAATAAAAACATTTTTTATTTTCTTCGAATTATTCATTCTCACAATTTTCTTCTTCGTTATTTTCTTTCTTCTCGAGTAGTAGGCAGTAGCAGAGGGCCAGAGACAGAGCAAAACTATCACCATCACCACCGCGACACCATATTTCTACAAGAATTATCACCACCTTGTTTCTCTTGATCTCATACCCTTATTCAATAGTTTTTTTTTTCGAATCTTCTCTACCAGGTACTGTATTTGCCCTAATTGAAATTTATATTTATATAATTACCTAATTGAGTAGCAATTGATTATGGATTTCACTTGATCTGAGTGATTATGATGTTTAGAAGGTTTAATTTGATAAATAAATTTGCCCTAATTGAATTATTTTTTTGCCCTAATTTGAAATTAATGTTTGTAAAATTACTTGATTTTGTAGCAACTGATTTTCCCTAATTTGAGATTTTTGATTTCTTGTTTGATTCAGGGATTTCAAAGGTTTTGGCTATTCAAGCAACATGTACTTAGTTCCGAAGGAAAGGCATGATTCAATTCGTGCTTGTAGTGTTCCAGAGTAGTTCTGGAGGATGCAAAGAATTTTATATTGAGCCTTTAATTATACCTTCAATTTTATGTATGTTAATATAAATACTATTAGCCAAGCAGACACTTTAAGTTTGTCGGAAAATCAAAAGATAAATAATGTTATTAAGGAGATGATTGTTCTTGCTCAAGTGTAATAAATTTTCATGTTTTTTTCTTTTATCTCTCGGCTATAATCGAAAAATCACCGAGTTAAACCGAGCCGAGTCGGACATGTCCAAAAATTGAACCGATCATTGGACGGCTCGGTTATGGTTTACAAAATGTAAACCGAGGTATGGTCGGTTCGACCTACGGTTTGGGCAAAATATCGGCCGGACCGATATACACCCCTAATACCTCAATTGGTCATGCTACCAATAATTAAAATAATATGACCATTAATATTTTAGTTGGTTCTTTCGCATAGGAAAATAGTCTAGTTTCCCTATTTCATTAATGAAGTTGTTTGATAGTAAGGCGAAACCAAATATCCTATGACTGCAAACACAAGTTGACCCTCATACACTTGATGCTCACACACTTAATACTCATTCGGATTAGCGTGACATATCAAAAAACATGAGCAAGAACAATCATCATCCCTATGCTTGTTAATACAATAAAACCATCTGGATATCATTTGCTGACTCAGCTGATACGATAATATGCCACGATTGCCAATGTCAATATCAATCAGAATCTTTAAGTCTATGATCAATTAAGCATCATGGTTTATCTCAGCATACACAATATGCTTTGAGTCAACATGTTCTGAGTCAACATGCTATAACTTATCAATATATTAAGACTAACAGTCTAGCTAGGTCAACAACTGACCAAATAATACACGTATATAAAATAGACTTAATCATGTTCAAGACATCAATCATGTCATATGGAAGGAATATTCACTAGGGTTTTAGTATGACGGCCTACAACACGTGCGGTGTAGCATTACACCCACGATGAGAAAGTAAATAAGTCGTGTCGACAATTGAAGAGGTGAATAGAATAGTGGTCGTACAACCGTCAAGTCCCACTAGCATGACATAATTGGTTTTCACCATGATCACCATGTCTTTACTTTTCCACTTATTTGTAACTGTCACAACTTATGAGATCAATGTGTTAACTTCCACTGTTATAAATAGGTTCTTTAACCTATTGACAAGGAAGACAACCATCTGATAAGAAAACAATCATTTTATAAGACAACAAAGATGTATGATCACAAAGCTATTATCTTAGAGGATTCTTAGAAGAACTCAAACTTCTGATTTTCATCTTCATAGCAGTACAAACACATATCGTCATTGACATTCAAGTTCATTGACCTCGATACCTTTCCATGCTTTCCTCCACATAAATCAACCCTTCTCCTTCCTCTGTGACCGAAACGAAATCGGAACGATCATTCCTTGGTTTAAGAAAATTTCGTAGAGATTGATCTCTCGGATCTTAAAAGTACTTACACATGATAGACACATTTATTTATCTAATTTGCTCTCAACTTTTATAGTGTTGGAACTCATTTTGTACTAATATTGTGTTTTTATGTATTTATAAGTATTTTTGGAAAATAAACATTGTTGGAAAAATTGGCTCGAAAAAGTACTAAAAGCGCCCATAAAAAGTTATACAGGCACACATGCCTTGGATTACGGGCACTCACACATTTTGAATTCAAACTAAATTTTGGCGAGAGTTATTCTCTACCCTATCTGTTTGATTTAGTTAACGTAATTTTTGGAAGATCAAGGCGGAAAATAATCTTACATTATAAGAGATATACACCAATTAAATATTCAAACAAGAAAGCAAAGATTCGCTCAAGTCAAAAGAAAAAAAGGGATAAAAAATATTCAGCGAGATTTTCTTCCCTATCTCAACTGATTTATGGTTATCGTGTAAGAATATTGGAGGAGCAAACAAGGACACAACGTATTATTCTTGGGTTTTAACAAAGGGAAGAATATCACCAAAATCAGAACCATGCAAGAAGAAAAATGTCCGAGAATTAAAGAAGAGATGCTCTCGAGATTTTGAACATTAAAATGAAGATTTGGAGAGGATTCAATGAGCTGTGGGTGTTCGATTATAGGTAGAGAGTATTGGAGATTATTGGGAGACCTCAGAGTGAGCCGGAGAGATCACCGAAAAAATTCCAGGAAGAAAAGCTTGCTGGTGGTGGGAAGAACAGGAAGAACAAAAGGCTACAGAGAACCGTTGTTATTCCCGTTGCGTATTCCTTTAAAGTTTTGAAGCTGCTAGAGTCCGTTCTTTTCTTTCTGTGTTATTTTCTTTCTTCGACCACACAGAGAACATCTTCTGTAACATTTATAAGCGTATTTGTTCTCCTGTGTTACGATTATTACATCATTGTAAACACTTTTTGAGCTATGGAATATATTTTTGAGGGATTTTCCAATACAATGAGGAGCTAAACCCCATTTCTGAGGCGACGAAGGAAGCTAATTCTCCTAAGATTATGTGGTAATGTTTATTTAATTAATTTGCCTTGGTTAAAAATTGATTTAATGATTTTTGTTAAGCAATTGTGATTTCGTTAGATGGTACATGCTTTGGCCTAGGTTTTAGATATTCCATGCTTTTGTTATACAATTGTTCTTTCGAAAATCTACTTGTTGCTATATTTTAGAATCAAATTAAACGTAGAATTACGTATTATAATTAGTGAATTTAATCATTTTAAAAATTGGAAATTAGTGTAATCCTAGCCTCAGTTTTCTCTTAACTTCATTATCAATTTTATTTGAGTTTTGCTATTTTTAGTCTTAGAAATTAGATTTAAAAACAATTTTTCACAAGTTCGAAAACAAACCCTATTTACCACAATCTACAATCACACCAACACAATACAAATGTTTAGGGTTTAGACGATTTGCTTCGACTAGCATCATCCTGATCCATCATTTTCTCTGACTAGCATCATCATGATCCATCATTTGCTCTGACTAGCATCAACATACTCCATCATCTTTCCCTTTTACCCTTAAATAGTTTTTACCCACAAACACCCGATTAGGAAGATTAGTATGAAATCTAATTTTTAATCCTAAGGCTATATAAGCCACAATTTTAAAAGATAAATATTTCAAGAAGTGTAGATATCCTCTACACCCAAAGATAAACAAAAATGGGTCCTGGATATGTAATTGTATTCAGAAAATCTTAGCTTAGATCCAACCCCATTGCATCTGAAAAGTGGGTAATAGAAACTCCATTCACATCCTATAAGATGACTGGATTCCTATAGACTATGACTTTCCACCCATCCACCTACCTGGAAACATTTACCTAGTTCACCACTTTTTCTTTCCTGTAACCAACTATTGGAACATGAACCTAGTCGAATTTATTTAGATCCTTTTACAACTGCACCATCTTCATGTTAACAATAAAGATGCCTGACAAGGTTAAATGAAACCTAGAACCATCAGGTCAACCCTCAACTCAATCCCTCTACAATCCAATTAAGGATATTGTTTTCATCCCAAATTTTTCTCGGGACATATTATGGAACTTAGTTACCTCTACAAGAACATTTTTGGTTGGCTGTAAGTGCTTACAAAATTTTATCCCAACAACTTCATTTCTAGCTATTTTTTTGGCATACCAAACATATATGTTTTATATTCTAAGCATAGGGAAACTTTAAAGCATATCCTCATTGAATGACCCTTTGTCAAAAATGGCTGTAATAATATGGCATATCTAGAAGGCTAGGTATGACAAAGTTTGTAAAGGTTTCCAAAAGTACCTAAACTCCACCTACACTAGTACTCATCAATCACGGGAAGGAAACTACTGAATAAAACAACTTAAAGCTACAAACCAACAACCTTCAACCTTCAAAATCATAACAAAAAACCAATAACCTGGAATCCTCCTTCTCCTTTTGGAACAATAAAAGCGAAGATAATAATAACTTGAGACAACAACGTAAGGAGTTTTGTATATCTACTATAATTCTAATAAATTCTCAAGGGGCTTGCATGGCTATAAGGATAAATTGAACACAAACTCATACTAGCTATAAAAGAGAGGTGCTTGCAACTATTAATTGAGGCTTGTAAGTGGGGTTTGGAGCTAAAAACATCTACATTCCTGATTAAAGCAAGCTGTAATAAACTCATCAACATGTTTTATCGGAAAAAAACCAACATATCCTGGCAAAGCTAAATCGAGATGAAAAATTAACATGAGTAGTCTTTTAAATTTACGTATAACCTCCGAATCTATTTGTTTTAGTTATGTAAAGGCTAATCAAGCAGCCATTGCATTGGTTAATAAATTCAATAGCAACATGTAACATTGTATTTTATATCCTAGTTTCAGTTTCAAACTCTTATATATTTGGATAGGATAAGGAGTCTTAACTCCAAAAGACTCAAATTGTGTTTCTTTTTTAGTATACAAATTATATTTTCTTTTGTTTGGTCAATATAATTTTTTTTTACCTTCGTAAAAGTAAATAAATAAATAATTTAACAAGGTAGTTACCATGCTATATTGCTATTAATAAAAGGGAGTACAATATAACTTCCTTATAAAAAAGTTTAATTAAAAAATTGATAGTAGTCATATCCGTAGGTAAGTACAAGGCCGCATTTGCATGCTCTCTTAAAGCTTTTTTTTGGGTATGTATAAAAAAAAAAAGAACAGACACCCAAGAGAGAAGAGAAAAAGAAAAGACCGAACAAGACATCTTAATAGTGTCTGCTGCTTCTTCGTCTTCCTTTCATCGCTCACCATTTTTCGATTTTCATCGTATTAATCTTCTTAATAACCAAACCCTAATCGAAATATCTTCTTCATGTTATTTCTATAAATCTACTAAAAAAATAAACAAGGATCACGTTATCTTAAAACTCAAGTTTCAGTATGTGAATCCGGATAAATTCATTTTCATACATTATCATCGGATATCGTGAATGTAAAAACATATCGGATCGTTATCAAAATCGAAGTTCAAAAGAGGCGATTCAATCAGTTTTTCGTTCAGATTGTTTGTTTCTTTTAGGATCTGTAAGTAGTACCTATCATTTCATCTATTATGATTTTGTGTCCTTTTTTGATTTTTGTGAAACTGGATCGTTTTGTATTTGTCGAATCTTTGATTCGATTGTTTTGAAATGAAAGAGAGAATCCTCATGACGTAGAGGGAGAGTTTCGAATTTGTTATTGGAAATCGGCAGTAGTTAATTTTTTAGATTTTCAGTATTGAAATTTGATTTTTTGAACACTTATCCACTGTTAATCTTTAGTTCTAAATGATTGTTTTATGATTTTTATCTGTTATGTTCATTCATTATATTTGTAATAGGTTTTAATGTTTGTTTACAGTAAACGACTTCAACATAAAGATCAAAATATGAACTTTAGCCTAAAATCAAGTTTTTTTTGTTGATTTCATTTCCTATGCCTAGTTCAGGAAAGTTAGATTGTATAGATTGCTGTAGACATGGACCTCTTATGTTTTGCTTTATTAATTGGTATATATTTTAATGAAATATGATTTTTGTTTAGTTTTTCATTTTTGTTGCTTCTGGGTGTAGAAGATTTTAAGGCGATTCTGGGAATTTAATAGGGTCTGGATTTGCATGGGTAGACGATGCCAGAGCTGAGAAGTGGAGCTAGACAAGTTCGTTTAAGATCCAAACGGCTTGATGATCCTCAGCCTTCTGCCCAACCCTTCGATCAAGCTGAAAACTTAGTGCCGCCTGCTCATAACCGCGGAAGAAGAGGTGGTAGAGGAAGGGCTGGCAATGCTGCTGGAGTAGGAAGAGGAGCTGCGACAAGACAAGCTGGTGCTGGTAGAGGAAGAGGAGCTAGGTTGATAGATTTGAACCCAGAGCTTCCTCGTGTTGTTCTACCTGGACCTGTTATTGGAGTTCCTGAAGAACCTGATCTAAACCGAGTGGAGGGTGTTGGGGATAGAGACCTAGTTATGGAGGGGAGGAGTCCAGAGAAATTGATTGGTGTTGAAGAAGACCCAAGTACTGCTCCGGTTCCTGAAAGGGTAAATTTTGTTCGTCACCGTTTCGCTTTGTGTTTCTTTTTAAGTTGTTGCATGAGTGAACTCCTGCGATTATATGAGTTGGGTTTTCTCATCTTTAGTTGTTTGATATGTGTGAGTTGGCACATTTTATTCGACGGACATATCTATGTACTTAACTGCATTTCCATTTTAGAGCATTAGTGGAGAATGTCCTTAGGACGTTAGATCACCAGTCAATGTCCCACACATTTTCTGCTTCCAAATAATGAAGCAGTTGTGATTTACTCGAACCTGTCACTCTAGTGACTCCAAACACAATCCTATGCCACATGATCTTCCTTTCTTAATAAGGAAGCTTCTATGTCATTAATTCTTTATGGATTGTAAGATCTTCTGATTATTTTTACATCTGCAGACCAAGATCCTTTAGTATCCTCCTCTGGTCTTGGCGGAAGCTTTACTGCTATATATAATTTACCCTGTTATTTATGTTTTCCTCCATTTTGCTGCCTTGCCCCCCTTTTCTAAAATGACAAATGTGCTGGCTGATAACAAAAAAAAAGAAGAAAAGAAGAGATAGGCATGCTTTTGTTTTCGTGTAATAGCTAATGGTTGGCTATGTTCTGGAAGGCCAGAGTTTCCTCAATGGTACACACTTCTTAATAAAGAGATGTGCAAAATTACAAAAACAAGTTTGTTTGTTTTTTTGGCAGTGAAGCAGGAAATTGATGCCGTCAAAAACATAGATGAAAAATAAGGATACCTTTCTGTTCATTACTAGCTTCATGTCTGGAACATATGAAACAGTTAGTTCTATATTAAGCCCATGAGAAGCTGATATTTATGGATGATCAACAACTATGTTGTCTGCTTAGTTAAATGTGAATGAAAATTATGGATGTCTTGTGTGACTTGGAGGAACTGTGGACACAGTTTTTTGTTGTTGTTGTTTCTTATATCTTATACCTACTCCATCAAGTTCCTGATGTTTATATTTGAGACCTAATAATTTCTTTTACTTTGTTTTCGTAAATTTAGCTGCTGTACAATGCTTGATGGTTCTTGTAGTTGTTGGCCCGTTGATAACTGTTGATATAATACATCATATACTGCTTGCAGGTCCAGGTAGGTAGCTCCCCTGTGTATAAGGTAGAGAGGAAGCTGGGCAAAGGTGGTTTTGGCCAAGTCTATGTTGGCAGAAGGATGAATGGTGGAAGTACAGAGCTTACGGGACCAGATGCAGTTGAGGTGACAATTGATATTCATACCCATTTGAACTGATTATTTAGGACCCGATTTCCACAAAAGTTTGATCCTTGAACTCCTCATATATAGGTGGCATTGAAGTTTGAGCACCGCAGTAGTAAAGGTTGCAGTTATGGTCCTCCTTATGAGTGGCAGGTCTATAGGTAAGCATCTCAATCTTGGATGCTTTAAGCCTTTAAGTGCAGACCTGGTTTACTTTTTGTCAAACTATTATTGTATCTCTGATGCTTTGCTTCTCATAATAGCAATCTCAACGGGTGCTATGGAATTCCTTGGGTTCATCACAGAGGTCGTCAAGGAGATTTTTACATTCTGGTAAGTTCTAGCGTCTATTCTGATGTCCCTATTCAGCAGTATATCGGTTTTAAGATAACATAGGTGTATATATGCTTTCTACAGGTGATGGACATTTTGGGGCCCAGTCTGTGGGATCTGTGGAATTCACTTGGGCAGACGTAAGAATCCAATTTCTCCCCACCATTTTTTTCCAGTCCTTCTCCCCATCCCTACTCCTTCATTTTCCACTACTGCTAGTCTTGTTGAGTTTAAAATCATTTACATATTTAACAGGATGTCACCAAATATGGTGGCCTGCATTGCCGTTGAGGCAATATCAATCCTTGAAAAGCTCCACTTGAAGGGGTACTTAAGTTTACTACCTATACCCTCTCTTTTATCTCTTTCTTCTACTTTATGTGTTCTCAGGCGTCCACCTATTTTACTCTTCGAAATTTTGTTTCCATTTTCTTGTTAGATTTGTCCATGGAGATGTGAAGCCAGAGAATTTCCTTCTTGGTCAGCCTGGAACTGTTGATGAAAAGAAGTTGTTTTTAATCGACCTTGGTTTAGGTATGCCTTTAAGGATTCTATGAATTCTGTCTTATCTTAAGATTTTATAAATTCTACTTCTTGTCAATACCGTTGCTTATTCTGGTAACACTGTGTTCTTTAGCATTTAAGTGGAAGGATACATCATCAGGTGAACATGTTGACTATGACCAGAGGCCAGACATTTTCAGGTCGGTACTCGCTAGATCTTTATACAAAATGCTCTCTCTCTCTCTCTCACACACACACACACACACACACACCTAATGTCTCTATTTCGCAGGGGTACAATCAGATATGCCAGTGTGCATGCACATTTGGGAAGAACAGGAAGCAGAAGAGATGATCTTGAATCTCTTGCATACACATTGGTGTTTCTCATCAAAGGAAGGCTTCCATGGCAGGGTTATCAGGTAGTTTTATTAGCGTGAGGTTACTGTTCATTTAGCTGCTTGCCTATTTCTACTGTATTGATTTAGTGTTTTGTTCTTCCTGTTTAATTTGCAGGGAGACAGTAAGAGTTTTCTCGTTTCCAAAAAAAAGATGGCTACTTCTTCGGAGTTGTTGTGTTGTTTCTGCCCTCCTCCATTCAAACTGTTCCTTGAGATTGTAACGAACATGAAATTTGATGAGGAACCAAACTACATGAAGCTTATCGCTCTATTTGACAGCCTTATAGAACCTTGCACACCTTTGAGGCCGATTCGAATTGATGGAGCCCTGAAGGTCATCAATACTTGAGAAACATAATATAAATGGCTGATCTTCACTTGCACCATCACTTGGTGCAAACTCTTATATTTTGGTTGTAATAACACTTCCTTTAAATCTTTTGTCAAATAGGTTGGGCAGAAGCGAGGAAGGCTACTTGTGAATCTTGAAGAAGATGAGCAGCCTAGAAAGAAAGTTCGCTTAGGAAGTCCAGCTACACAATGGATATCAGTTTATAATGCACGGCGTCCAATGAAGCAAAGGTGAACTCTTCATGTTCTTTACAGTTACTACCATTTGTTTTGTCTTCCCTTGTTTACACGAGTGTTTCTTTACATATATGTATGCTTTGGTTGTGCTTTTTGACCCTTGAAATGTTCCATTGCATTACAAAACATTAGCTTCGTAGTGGATAAGAGAGTACAAAAGAGAAATACTACTAGAGATATGATACGAGGAGTATGATATTAGTGCCAACCGTGTTTGAAAGATAGAAGTGACTTGCTTTTTGGGCAAGTGATAAGAATGAGTGAAAGAGTTGAGAAGAAATTTTGTTGAGCTGTCCCTCTATTTGGAGAAAAGATGATTGTCATATTATGAAGTGGGAAGTTGTTTTTCCTATTTTACATGTAATCAAAAGGATATAAACTCAAAAGAGGCTAACCAACATTGCTATTTGTGGAGTTATCATTTATACAGTAGAAGAAAAGTCACATTGGTTTCTTCAACTGTTCTGTTTGCTTATCCCAGCTCATGCCTCAAGCATGTTGCAAAAGGAGAATGTAAGGTGGTCCTTAATAGGATTAAATGCTATTAGTAATGTGATATTTATCAATATCTGTCAGTCATACACATCTCTTTAGGTGAAGGAAGATGTTATGTCCATTTTGTTTGCTTCAAATTGTATGGAAGAAATTAAGGTGGACAAGTATTAGTGGGTATAACATGGGAATCCAAATTTGCTGAGTTGTTTGAAGGAGTTACGTCCAGCGATGTCCTAATACATGTATCATTTAAGGGAATCTCAAGTATTTAATTAGGGATTGTGTGAGAGCATGAGGGAGAGCTTGACTAAGGTCTCTTCAAGTGAAGGAATGTCAGTTGAGGGAATTTTAAGTATTTAACTAGATATATTGTGAGAGCACAATGGAGAGCTCGACAAAGGTCTCTTCAAGTGAAGGAAGTTGGTATGAGACCATTTTTTTAGTTTTAAACCATATGGAAAAAATAGGTGGAAAAGTATTAGTGGGTCTAATATGGAAGCAGAATTAGCTGATTTATATGTAGGAGTTACGTTCTGCGAAGTTTACTACCTAAATCATTTTTTTTTTCTTTTTGGTTCTAGTTTTGAGTCACATTAAGCAGAATACCTGTATCAGTTTAGTGGGTATTAAGTATTCAGTTAGAGATTGTTTGGGAGCATGAGAGAGAGTCTGACGAAATGATAATTATTTGTGAAAGGCCATCATCGACAACAAAATAAATATGTATAAGATTTTATCAAATTTTTAGTAATTTTACTAATACATTAATCAACATCAAAGCATGAGAAAATACAGTTCATAGCTATTAATTGCTTCTCGACATGGCATAATGCTGTGCTTAGAATGGATAGGAACACATAAGCATAGGAATGTGTCTCAATACTGTGCTTACAATGGATAGGCAGGTATAAGCGTAGGAATGTAGTATTATTACTTATCGTTGTTGACTTATTTTTGAACCCGTTGGTGGAAGTGTTAAAGAGTCTTACTGTTGTTCAGCTTATCAGTCAACAGGGTTAAATATGGAACCTATTTCGAGCTATATAACTATCTCCAGGGGTAGTAAATATGATACATATCTTGTATTTGGATATTTATCAAATCTAATTAACGAATTGGATCCCCAAGCAACTAAAACAACAAATGCCTGGTAATTTTAATTTAACGAGACTTGTGATATTCACCCTAAAGAAGCTCTTCTTCAGTTGAAGGCTAAGGTCTTCGCATCTTGCATTACAACTTCTAACCGTGCTGCAAGAATGAATATTAGAGTGTAATGATTATACCCCTTTGTTGCTGATGTGTGGCGTTCAGATTGAACTTGTTCTCTTTTTCTTGTTCCAACATTGTTATATCTAGTTTCCTTGGGCATCTGTAGGTATCACTACAACGTTGCGGATACAAGGCTCCGGCAACACGTAGATAAGGGTAATGAGGATGGTTTGTATATCAGTTGTGTGGCTTCTCAGGCAAATCTTTGGGCCCTTATAATGGATGCAGGAACAGGATTCAGTTCCCAAGTTTACGAGCTGTCCGCTATGTTCCTTCATAAGGTTTATTGAATATAACCTTTATGTTTCTTTTCAGTGATTGTTTTGACAGTTTGTTTGGGTGTGACCGTGCAAGTAATAATTGTATGTTGTTTTCACTGTTTGGTTCTTGTCAGGATTGGATAATGGAACAGTGGGAAAAAAATTACTACATTAGCTCAATAGCTGGTGCACTCAATGGGAGCTCCTTGGTTATTATGTCCAAAGGTTGATTATGATTCTCGTAACTGCTTCTAGTTCTTTTGTGGTTGGTTCTGAATTCATATCTTCTCAGACATGAACTACTCCGTGCTGTGGTATTTAGTTAGTGCTGAAATTTTTCGTTAATTCAGTCAGAAAAATAAAGCGAAGGTGTAATTTCTGGAGTTCCTTTCAGCCCTATAAGTACTAATTTGAATTTCAGATACCTCTTTGGCCTATTTAATACTCATACAAATTTCAGTGAAGTACTTCAGGATAAAGTGGGCCATTTATCCTTGTTTTTAGCAAATTAGCATAGTCAATATTCCATATTAGAATGTGGACCTTTTGTTGCTCGTGGAGATTTGAGCACGGGCCTGTGAATAGTATACACACACACATGCTAAAGCTAATCATGAGCTGCTCGTGATGGCAGGACTGCCAGGGCACATGACATGATCAAATAGTGAAGAAGGAATCTCATGTCTTTCTTGAATTACATTCATTTTCGGAGTTCAAATATATTTGTAATTGCTCAAAATTGATTTTGACTTTCAACCTTATGTTGTTGTTAATATGCTCCCTTTACCTACATAATGAGTATTTTCTTCTCCACCAATATGGCATGGTTGTATTCTTAAAGTATTTGTACATGTTGAATTTGTAGGAACCCCTTATACCCAACAGTCATACAAAGTTAGTGAATCATTTCCCTTCAAATGGATAAATAAGAAATGGAAAGAAGGCTTCCATGTCACATCAATGACTACTGCTGGCAATCGTTGGGGTGTGGTAATGTCCAGAAACTCTGGTTATTCCGATCAGGTATATTGGTTTTAGTTCTCTTCTAGAAAAACAGAGCTTACTTTTTCTATCATTTTTTTACTGATAACTAGCCAACTCATATTTCTGTTTGATTTCTTGTACAAGGTTGTGGAGCTTGATTTTCTTTATCCAAGCGAAGGAATCCATCGGCGCTGGGAGAGTGGTTACAGGATAACGTCAGTAGCTACAACCCCTGACCAAGCCGCCTTTATATTGAGTTCACCAAAACGTAAAATAATGGACGAAACTCAAGAAACTCTGCGAACGTCTGCTTTTCCAAGTACACATGTAAAGGTAAACTGATATTCTGTGTTAAATTTGCGCACTATGGTTCCAAGAAACAATCATTGCACATATAATCCGTAGCAACTTGTTTTCCTTCACAATTTACTCTAATTATAACATATTATATTATCTGATTGCACCATAACTTGATTTGGCAGGAAAAGTGGTCGAAAAATCTCTACATCGCCTCAATTTGTTACGGTCGAACCGTTTGTTGACGAGCGGTGGTTGTATATTTGTTGATTTCTGATAAAAGAAAAGGTACTCCAATCCCGATCTTGAGAGGCTATGTTTTGGACTTGGGTTTGCAATGAATGGCCTTTCTTTATGTTACTGAAAGGCCATGCTTCTCATACCATGAATCATATGCTTCTGAGCCTCTGTAAAAAAGCCCATAACAATTGAACAGAGAGCGCCACTATTGATCATGTACCTAGAACCAACAAATTAGCCAGTGGAGAGACGGATAGAGTTATCAATTGTTTGATGAAAACTGATATGTTATAATATAGTCGATTGACAATGAACAGGTGAAGTTATGCCTCAAAATTGTCGAATGCTTACAATTTTTTTGGAATGAAAACAAGGTTGAGAATCAAATTGGCTAATGTTGGTAATCAGTGGTACAATAGAAGAACTACTTGTAACTGTGGAAAGAAAGCCCTACTATGCTTAGTTGAGCTTTGTAGTCATGTATAAGACTTTCTTTAGGTGGTGATTGCATATTGAAAAGTCGCATCACTTTGGGCACGGTGAAACTGAAGCTTGACTGACGAGTGGGTTGTTTGGTGCTGGTGGGGAAGGGCGTTGAATTTGGGAGGAAGTCTCTTAAAACGATAGTTGAAGCTTTAGAGGTACATCCTATCCAGGTAAGTTTGTCCCAGCACACCTTTATACAGCCACGCTGGTTTTACTTGGCCATATCCATGGTGTTGACTTGTAAACTTGACAGGTGTTGATTGATGCTTTTGAGTTCACTTGCCATTCACCTTTGGTAAAGGCTGCTTTTGTAGGTTGCATATTTTGTGCAGTTTCGTTCATCCCATTTTTGTATGGATGGTGTGCAAAACCCTTCAACATCTAGCTTTTGGTGATAGTTTGTTGCGTATAACATATCAAATTGAGGGTGGTTCCCGAGCAAGGTTGCTCTTTGTTGTATTTCAGTGTTACTTTGTACCAATATGGTAAGTTCCTTAAAGGAAGTAGCCTTTTTAAAGTGATGTCCACCAGTCCATTATCAGTTAGGATTCCTCAACAGTCTGCATTGGAACCAGCATGTTAGTTCTCTCGTCTATATTCATTCAAGTCAAATATTAGATATGGATGAGGCTGCTTCTGGTCAAACGCAGGTTAGACACTACGCAAAGTAGGGTCTTCCCTTGTCCGAATCTTTATCTTTTTCTTTTATCCCCCTGGTCCCATCCTACTAATCAATCAAGGTTTATCACAAGCTTCTGTTGTTTCGAATTCTGCCTATAGATAAAACGTTTTGGGGTTTATTACATTTCACCATTCCTTTTTTACTGTAAATGCCAAAATTTTCAGCAGTTTTTAATAACATATCGTCCAAGTTCTTTCGGCAATTTTTGGACCAAATGCAGACGCAGACCAAAACTCTGTTTCTATACTTGAAAGCTGAAATAAATTGAAAAAATTTGAAGAGCCACGAGTGAACTTTGCTTCTATTTTTGAGGTTGAGCTCATACGGATATATAGGACTACATGAGATCAAATGTTAGCCGTTGGAGACTGTCAGGGGCGGAACCATGGCTTGACAATTGGAATTGCTTTTATAGGGGCAAGAATATCTTGCATTCTTCTTAACCAGCACTCTATGTACTATGTAAAAAATGCAGATCACAAAATTAACTCGACTTTGGTTTATTTTATATTAGTAAAACCTGGCTAATTTTATGCCTATCTATTTTATTTCAGGTCTATCTAATTTTGTTTCCACCTAGGTGAGGGGATAAGAGGTGTCTAAAAAAACTAATAAATTACCCTCACTAGTTAAATTGTATTTCTAGCCTTATCCCTAATACTTCTGGTCTACTTCTATTTTTTTCAAAACCAATTAAAATTATGATCTTTTTTTTAATCAATTTTCTTTTCTGATTTGAAAATTCTCAATTATTTTTAAATTTTTTGGGTTCAAGAACAATCGGCTAATAAGACACTTACACGATGACCGATTGTTCTTGTTGTTCTTGATCCATGAAGAACATCAATCCGGAATCGATATACGTTCTTCATTTTTATGGCCGATTGTTAATAAAAAACTCAAAAACTATAGTTTTTTTCATAAAAATTTGCCAAGAATCAGTGGGTAAGGTTCTCCACGTGTGTCGATTCTAAAGGATTTAAATTCAAAAGTTTTTCTGCAAATTTTTTTTGCCCAGAATCGGTGAATATAAATGCACTTATCCACCGATTCTAAACTTGACATTTTCTTCGACTGTTTTGCTCATAAGTTCTTCGTCCGACGTCGGAGTGACTTTATTATTTTTGCGTTGAACTTGTCTTTTCATTCTTTACAAGATGGAGCTCAGAATTTCTGGATTTGGACAAAAATCCGATTTGATGTCTTACTTCCTTGGATGTCTTGTAGTACTACATGCAAAGATGGATGGAAGTAAGACATCAAATGGAACTTGTTCAAATCTAGGAATTCTTACATTTATCTTGTATATAATGAAAAGACGAGTTCAACGTAAAAAGAATGCGGTCATTCCGACGTCAGATGAATAAGTTATGGGCAAAACAGTCGAAGAAAATACCAAGTTTAAAATCGGTGGATAAGTTCATATATATCCACCGATTTTGGGCAAAAAAATTTGCAGAAAAACTTTTGAATTTGTCAGACGTAGTGAACCTTATCCATTGATTCTATGCAAATTTTTATGAATTTTTTTTGTCGTTTTTAAGTTTCTTTTTAACAATCGGTCGATATGAACATTTACATCGATCAATTCTAGAGTGTGATTTTTTAAAATCGGTTGATATAAGCACCCATATACGCCGATTCCTCATGTTCTTTGTCAATGAAGAACATCAAACTAGAATCGATATAAGTGTGTCATCGTATCCACCGATTCTAGTTTGATGTGTTAGACTTTATGTTGGTTTAACAACAAATCAGTTTGGCTTAAGGTAATCATTGTTTTGTTTAATCTGAGTTAGTATTAAATTAGATTACACTTTAGTAGCTTAGGTGTCTTGTGACTAACCTAGTGTGGTATCGCTCACTAGTGATGGACAGGTTGAGTGACACATGTGTGCTGACTATAGTCCTCTTCTAGCCTTTTACATTAAATAGAAAAGTCTGATTCATTCTATCAAAAAGTAAGAAGAAATAGAAGTAGACACTAAGTCATTGAATCCATTTTAATTTAACGATGTTCTGTTTTTCTTTCTTCTACACTTCTATATGTTGTGTATTATGTTCTTATGATGTTTTTATCGGTGATACCTAGTTCTGAAGTAGGAAGTATTAATTTTGCTGCTTCAATACATTTATACAGGATATCCTTTAACTTAAATCAGAACTTACTCATGATGAATTATTCTTGTTTTGTATGCACGGATTGTTATGTATTTGGTGGTTTTAACTTGTAGAATATGCTAATGATAGGGTTAAAAATGTTTTCAGCATAAGGGTAACTATATAATCATGTTTAAGCACAATGAATGATGATTATGAAGCTGAAATTCCAACATCTACTTCTATTTCCCCTAGTTATTTCATATCTTAAACTAGGGTATATATATAATCATATTTTATCTTCTACTTGTATTTTTTATGATTCTGAGGTAGTTGCAGATAGTTTATCTGCTTTACAAGAGATTTGGAGCTTGGAAGCAACTCCAGAAAAGCTTCCAAGGGGAGAGAAGGTTTTCTTAGCAAGCGTGTAGTATAGTACCTCTTGAACCGGATCAGAAAATTCAGTGAATGGGCACAATATCTTGTACTTGACTTGGTCATAGCTGATATTGCAGCTTATGGATGAAAGATCCATGTGTTAGTCAGGTTCTGTGCATGTTGAGACGCATCACACACATGTAGAAAAAGTTTCAGATAGTGTTCTGCTACAAGTATCACGGATTCATAGTGGACTTGTGCATCTTAAAGGTCTGACGAAGATTGAATCTCTTATATTAGATTGCAGCTTCTTTGCAACAAGGTTACAGATGCAGATGTCCCTTTCTGATAATGGATATGAGAAGTTTGTTGCATTCCTTAACTTGAAGGTGTTGAGCTTGGGATTTAACATCACAACCACAACTTTGGTGATCCTTAAAAGTTTAACAAAATTGGAGAACTTGAATTTGGATTCTTTCAGGATTGGTGTTGAAGGCTTACGAAGAATGGCTCGCTCACAAGGTTCTGCAGTAGTACTAGTACAGAATGGAAGGAAATGATCTTATCCACCACCACCTGGTGCTGATACAACCAAGAATGTTCTTAAGCTTTTGACAGTTCAAGTATCGAAAGTGAGAATCAAAGCTTGTTCCTTGTGGTGTTCGTCATAAAGTGATAATGACAGATAAAAGGAAGGTGTTTTTGCTGGGAATGGAACAAGTATGGCCATCATTAGCTTTGGGAGAAGTTTCCTGACAGAAAACAGTCCTTGAATCTTTACATCAGCTGGAACAAATTGTTGGTCTTGTCTTTGGATTGTAATGGGGGGTTGTTTCTTTTGTTGGTGCATTTTGGATTGTTGCACTTCAAAGCTTGATGAATATGAGAAGAAGGTCATTGACGGGACCGTTTTGCCAATGGGGTCTAACATATGCTATGTTGGTAGCAAAGATGGAACTGTTCGGGTCTAGGACAGTCAAACTGCTCAGTGTGCTGCTATAATTAACCTCGTATATGAAGTTTATGCGTTGGCTGTGGGCAATGAAATGCTACTTGATGGATTACAGGATGGTAGCATATTGGTTTTGAAATTTGTTGCTGCAACCATTGGTTAAAAGCCTGTTACTGCTCTTCAGGGTCATAGTGCTTCTGTTGTTATCTAAGTGTAAGCGCTAAGAGACTCTACTATGGATCCACGAATAACATAATAAGAGTGTGGGAACTTGAGATGTTACAGTGCAGGTTAAGTTTCCTACTGAACAGAAATAAGTGTAAATCTCCTGTGGCTGGTGGCACACACTTGCTATAGTAGAAACATTGAACGAAGATCACTAAGACTCATATCAGGAATGAAAGAAACATGTAGGAATATTAGTGCAGTTGGCCATAACTGTTGTATGCAAAGCAGTTCGCTGATGCTGGCATTAATGAGAATATTTAGAACGTACACAGTACTATACCTCTTCATGTTCCATTGGCCGGATATAAACATTGCAGTGAATTTAAGCAACGTTTATATCTGTTGGGAATAGGGCGTAACAAATTTTGCAACGCTTTTCTACAACAATTATTTGCAAAAAATATTAACCGAAGTATCACTTGCTTAAATAGCTTTCAGGCGTTGCTTATTTTAATTAAGACAACAGATAAACATGATTTAAGCAACGGATAAGTAGGATATTAGCAACGTTAAGGTGGGTCCCATGATAAATGCTGGTGGCGGTTATTTTTTGTGCAACGTTTGTATTCGTTGCTCCATTTATGTACTAAAGCAACATAAGTAATTATTACCAATTTTAATATCCGTTGCGGATTTTGGTAAGTTTTTTTTTTAAAATCGTTTGATAAATTCCCGCATATTCTTGCACCTGCATAGACCATTCTAGATAGATATCTACACCTGCCACAATTCTAGATTAAGTAGAAGAGCCAACTTATCCTACAGAAGGAGGAATTGCAACAAACAAAACAAATTTGATTGATCATCATCACCAAGAACACATTTCTTATCAGCTAAGCTTTGAAAATTTAAAAGAGAATAAGGAATCACTACATTATAGCATGTAATCGATGAATTACCATAAACCCAAACAATTAATTGGTGTGATTTAAATATCAAACCACAAAGTATGGAAACCTCTAATTTAAAAATTCATAACTTAGATGATCAACAATGCTAACCTTCATGAGACTGTGTTTCAGGACTCTTCTCCGTGTAATCATATTGTGTATGAAAAATACCACGAACCTGTTGCATTTACATCTCTTATCTGCAACATCTCCTGTAGATAAAATTTGGTTATCGAAATCTACCTGAAATCCCTTGTATAAGATTGTGTCTTTCAAGCGATCCAATATATACAAGTAACTATCTTGATTGAAGTAGGCAATGTCTCCCGTGTGCAGCTGTAGATGGTGAGTTTTTGATAAGGGTCATAATCGTAAAATCGTCGTTCTGCCTAGTTGCAGGAACATAAAAGTATCCGCGCATACTTTCGCGCATATTTCTGACTTCACATCAGAATACGAAATTGTATTTTCACTTATATTCTGCAAGAAAATTAAGAATACAGTCTCTACAAACAACTACATGTATTCTATACTGATCTTGTAGTATATAATCTCAACATAATAAGTCTCAAGCTCCTAGATGGACTGCCCACTAGTATAGAGCAATTTGAGTCTTCTATAGTGCTATTCCTAGAGCTTAATATCTTCTCTAGTGCTATTCCTAGAGCTTGTTCTGTATCCAATGTCTTCTCTAGTGCTATTCCTAGACCAATTTCGATACTCAAATTCTTATTTAAACAACATCAATTTACTTATATGCGCACATTCTGAAAATAGCTAATGCTTGATCTCCAAGAACGCATTCTAGCTTAATATCTTGCTCAAAAGAGCACATCGCAATCCGCCGTCCTGACTCTATAAAATATGCCACTTTATCATTATGCTCAAGGACGAGCCATAAGATATGCGCCGTTCCTCTTGGACGCGCCACAAACAAGGAACAATGCCTTCAAAGACGCATTGTGCCTCTGAGCTAGCCTAATCCTAGCCTTTTCTTGCATTAGCGCCAAGTTAGCACTATCCTCCTGGCCTAGCAATGCGAGGGTGCTAACTCCCATCCCTAGCGCTAAAAGCGCTAATGTCCTAGATAGCAGCATCCTTGGCACTAGAGCGTCCCAGCTAGCACAGCCTTGGAAAAATATTTTGGCACTAGCGCGTTCTAGCCATAATCTCCCTTGGAGCCGCGTTCCATCCTAGCGCGTCCTTGGAGCAACGTTCCAGCCTGGCTAGCGCGTCTTAGCGCAAGCGTATCTCAGCTAGGAAGCGTCCTTCGAGCAGCGTTCCAACCTAGATAGCGCGTTTCAGCGCAAGCGCATCTCATCTAGGAAGCGCCTTTGGCGCATCGTCCAACTAGCAAGCTTCCTTGGCAAGCGTCCCAGCCTAGGAAACGTCCTTGAGCAAGCGTCCCTTGCACTAGCGTCTCAGCCTAGGAAGCGTCCTTGGCACAAACGTCTTAGCCTAGCAAGCGTCCCGACTAACAACGTATTGGCGATAACTCCTTTGGCCAAGTATCTTCATAGACTTAGATCTAAAAGCAGTAGCCTCCATAGTAGTGTCTTAGCATTTGCGGCTAAAAAAATAGCTTTCTTACTGAGAGCTAGCACATTAACCCTTCTCTCAATAGCTAGCACATTACCATTGGCGCTAAGAAGCTAGTGCTAGCCTTTTTAGATGATTTCCTTAGAAATGTGCCATTCTTTTTAATATTGGCCTAATGCCAACACTAATCTTATATGGTTATCCAAGCCTTCTTGCCTAAGAAGCTTTTTACAATCTTGGCATCAAACGTCTTTCCGACTTATGCCGATTTACTTTTAAGTTAACACTTGGCAATTAAAATTGTGGCATGCAGTTTCAAAGTTAGTATATGATTACTAAACTTATCAGACTCGACGTTGATCAGTCTGATTACCAATCCAGTGAGTTACGCGACTTGCCTCACTGACTTAGCAAGTTATTTGACTTGATTTGACTTAAAAAAAATAGTAGTGGCTCACGAATCCACTATCATTTTACGAGATATCAAATACCACATGGGGGGATTCTCATTGGAGTATTGGTGTGGCGGTCTACAACATCGTGCATTGTGGCAACACATCCACAAACAAGAAGATAACAAGTTGTGGGACGGTTACATAGCAGTTGAGAGGACAAGGAGTAGTGGTCAGACAAGTCTTCCTTACTTTTCGGACATGACTCCACGACAATCTCCACAATCGTCACTTCTCCATCTTTCTCTAACTTCCACCACTTACGAGAAATCAGTGTGTCCTCTTTGAAACTATAAATAGATGGTCTCATCCATTCGACTAGGGACCAATATACATAATTAGGTATTCATCCCAGAGATAATCCGTTCTTCTTTACACACTACAATTACTCATCACACTGGGAATTTCTCAACATTCTTTGCTTCCTTTCCCTAAGACCTACCTAATATTCTCCACCTTTATGATTGAAGAAGGACGTGAACGGCCATTTCTTGGTTTAGGCTCGTCCTGTTCGAACTTGATCTCTCGAACCTACTTGAAAGTACTCTTTTTCAGTATTTTTTTTTTCACCCTAAAACAACTCTCCTCAGACCTTAACAGAGCAACTCTCCCCAGAACAACGTCATCGCATGACGGAGCAAACCAGGACCAACCTTAAACGGCCGATGATGTTGAGACTTCAAGGACTCGAAAAGAAAAAAAAGTTTATACTATTATTGATCGTACAAAAATGAAAAACCAACAATCCGATTTTGTCACCCGTAAAGATCTGGAAAGACTCTTACGAAATCATGATAAGGAAGACTCATCCTCGATCCATTAACATCAACCTCCTTACCCCCTGGACTTCAAAGGATTCCTCTGTAGGAGATTACTCATCTTCGAATTTCTCTCTATTCATATAGAGGGCACGAATATAATCATATGCTATGTCTCAAAGAATTTTCAAAATCCCTCATTGGAAGAGCCTACACATGGTACAACAACATTGCTCCCAACAACATCTCTGGTTGGGAAGATATGGTTAATGCTTTCTACAAGAAGTACTTATTTGTCTCTGAGCAAATCACCCTATCAGACCTGGGAAAAATATTCCATAGAATAATAAGCATCCCAATGAATACGTGAAGAGATTCAGAATTCAAGCGCTGGACAGTCAAGATCCGAATGTGACAGAGCATCGATTGATAGAACTATGTATTAATGGTATGATCCATGTCTATCGTGCTCTTTTAGAAAATTTACGTTTTCAGAATTTCTCTGAGTTACACGAGGCCGCAAAGCGATCCGCCACAACTACTCATTCCCTCTTGGAAAGAACCAGACCAGTGAGAGAAGAAAATCATGGAGACACTCGTGGGAGCCGACGACTGATCAACAAACAATATAGTTTAACCATAAATAAGCGCTGTCAGTAATGAAGAAGCCAAAGGAAAATCCCTATCTCAAAAATAGTTACAAACCAAGCGCCTCCCTTCTACTCCAACCACGTCCCGTACAAAGCACTACAAAAAGAACAACATAAACTAAAGCCGACTCCAGCTTTCTTAGATTCTTTTTTTACGAGAATCTTATGTCGGTCATGTTCTTCACACTCTCTGGTCTTATCAACCGAAGATTTATAACCCTGATGAGATCATGTACTCTCCAAAGTCACAGTATAGGTATCTTCACTACCCTCAATCACGTTGTACGCCTGCAACTCCTAGATAGGATGAGACGCACCCCGAGCCTACTTCAACTAACATAAGTATGACTAGGACTGCTACCACGCATATCAATGTCATTTGAAGCGTCATCCTCAACAAACATGCGAGGGGGAGTCCTTTCATGGTTTTTCAGTTTGGTATAGGAAATTATCCACTTCAAAATCAATGGTAACTCTTGCTCCTTCATCAGTAAACTCAACTCTCTGATTTCAATCATTCTCCCTCTAAAAGTAGAGATGTCACATGCATATTAAGTCAGAACATGTCAAACACAACTTTTTTGAGAATGAACCAACAAACCCACTATATATACTCATAAATATAATATACATTCATTACAAAGTAATATTTGAAGTATTATATGGTCCGAACCCATTACAAGATGTTTCACAAAAAACCGCATCAGAAACCGTTTACACTACCTCCTGGAAACTTCAAAGCTGGCGACAATTGGTAAAGAATATGGGCATGGGTATTATGTCAAAAGTTCCTTATGAATGTGTACTACAACATACTAGAAGTGAGCATTAATCGGATAAACGAGTTAAGAGTTATGGCCAAAACGGTGGGCGACATCATGTCTGAAAACTGTCAGAATTTTCATGGGTACTTCCTGGATTCTACTGTTGGGTCATTTTGAATCCCCAAACAAGCTCAAAACCTGTATTTTTTCCACTCAAAGATGTAGGAAATTGTTTTGTAATAAGGATAAAGGGGTCGATCATCAAAAACAGAGGTCGTATGAAGATTATACAGCGTTTCTCCCAAGCACTATAGTTCTGAAATTTTCTAATGATGAAAATCCATAAAGTTTTTCCAAATTCATATACGACTGTGCTTACATGAGAAGTTCGAATAATTCACATGTTATTTCTTGATCATAAAGAGAAGAAGCTTACTAGAGACGGGTCCAAGCTAATGGAGGATCCTCGAGTTACTTGCCTTACTCTAGTACCCGTCCTTCATGGACACATCAATAATCAAAGCCAGATCCAGCCCTTCCCAGAGCCAGAGCCAGCCTTTATCAGGACCATAACCTGCCTCTCTCAGACTTGTCCCTAGGGATGCGTTACTGCGACTCCATCAATATCAATAAGATCAGATTCCTTGCAAAGTTCGACAATAAGGATACATCATCATATTACCATCTTCTGAGGAATACATCAAGCTTATGAGTCTAAGGAGCATGAAAATGCGTTTCATAAAGGAAGAAAATAGCCTTGTTGCATCTCAACAACCCAGACGACAACAAAGGACGACTCCAACTTTCATGATTTCCCATGTCCTCTTAAATTCCTGAAAGCATGGGCGTGTGACGATACCGAAAAATTATCTTCTGTCAGGTAGCGGATCCAAGTGAGTTACACTTGGGGACTAGCAACTCCCTCACTTCTGAAAGTTTAACATAGTAACATCCTTCAACTAGATGGTCTGATCAGCAACGATACTAGCAACAAGACCTATCTACATCATTACTCACACGACTAAGAAGTTTCCTCTTCTTACCTAATCACATCCAGAACGTCACCTCAAATTCATACTTATTCTCTCAACTTTCAGAATATTGGTTTGCAAGTTGCTGGTCAGGGATCCAGTGATATGTTCATCATAAAATCTTACGATGTGTCACCTCCGGTGCACGCCCTGCCATGCCTCCTCCAGTATGCACGCCCTACACCTCCAACACACGACACCTTCCAACACCACCTCGGTATAATCCTTTATTCTTTGATGCTCTCGTCAGTACCTCTTTAATTTACTAATTAAGAAATCGACAACAACCAGTAAGGAACAGGTCAAAGCATCTTTCCCAAGAAGTGATCGTCTGTGTCTCTGCTATTATATACCAGAATGGTACATCAACGGAAGATATGTGCTAGGAGATATGACTCTTACACTGAAGTCTAAAGAATTTGGAAATTCATAAGGAATTACTAATCACAATTTTTTACGCATGGTTGTCTGATCTAGAAAACTCTAAATCGAATGATTCTTTTTTGCATATGATAGCTTGGTCTCTTAGCTTCAAAATTAGAGGTCAAACATCAAAATCTGACGTCATATGAAACTTCAACAACTTCTGGAGTGAGGGGTGTACAAACTAGGGTTTCCAGACGGGGTTCAGAAGACTCAGCTTTATAGAGACCCTATTCGAACGTGGACTCTCATCTTCTCAGATATACTATCATCTCAGGTACCATTGCATCTCCCAAGAAGACGTCATCAACCTTTCTACGACAAGAGCATTGGAGTCTACCGCCATCCCCACCTGCAGTTCTGATCTACCATCTGCTTCTTCTGCCGGTTTCCAATATTATTAATTTTACTGCTACTAACTACAACTAAAAGCATCGTCTCCAGGTGTCCTGTATCTCATCTACTGTCATTTTGCTGACACTATCACTAGCACTTGATCACTGAATACTCAAAACCTAAGTAAGCACCGGCATCTACTACCTGCTTACAAGAAAGTTTAAATCTAAGGCCCAACTCTGCATCAAAGACATTGCCCGGAGGAGAAAGCTAACAGTAATTCTTGCTGGACACATACATGAAGAATTGATCCAGCTGACTTGAACCTCTATTGGGGATGAAGCGGACCTGTTTCAAAAAAAGAAAAGAAAATAGAAAACCCGATGCCGACCATATCCCCTCTCTACTCACGGGCAAGCTAGTATTCCTGACAAGAACATGGACATATATTAATCCCAACCAGAGTTAATACTAAGGGACACACATCTCAATCTCGGAGAAACATGATCTAAGTACATCTTCTTATACTCTTAAAAGTTTTAACTATGCATATATATTGTCACCATCTAGTGCTTACTGTGCAATATTACTGTTCCTCACTAAGCATGGGACTTAATGTAGATAGTGAGTTTTTGACAAGAGTCGGAATTGTAAAATCGTCGTTCTGCCTAGTTGCAGGAACATAGAAGTATCCGCGAATACTTTCGCGTATATTTCTGACTTCACATCAAAATACGAAATATTAGATTTATACTTATATTCTGCAAGAGTATTAAGAATACAGTCTCTACAAACAACTACATGCATTCTATACTGATCCTGTAGTATATAATCTCAACATAATAAGTCTCAAGCTCCTAGATGGATTGCCCACTAGTATAGAGCAACTTGAGTCTTCTTTGGTGCTATTTCTAGAGCTTAATGTCTTCTCTAATGTTGTTTCTAGAGTTTGTTATGTATCCAATGTATTCTCTAGTTCTATTCTTAGAGCAACGTCGATACTCAAATTCTTATTTAAACAACATCAATTTACTGCAATACGCACATTCTAAAAATAGCTAATGCCTGATCCCAAAGAACGCATTCTAGTTTAATATCTTGCTCAAAAGAGCATATCGCAATCCGCCGTCCTGACTCTACAAAATATGCCACTTTAGCATAATGCTCAAGGAAAATCCATAAGATATGCGTCGTTCCTCTTGGACACGCCACAAACAAGGAACAATGCATTCAAAGATGCATTTTTCCTCTGAGCTACACTAACCCTAGCCTTTTCCAGCATTAGCGTGAAGATATCACTATCCTCTTGGCCTAGCAGTGCGGGTGCGCTAACTCCCCTCCCTAGCACTAAAAGCACTAATGTCCTAGCTATCAGCGTTCTTGGCACTAGCGCGTCTCAATCAGCACGCTCCATCAACAAGCGTCCTTGGAGCAGCGTTCCAGCCTAGCAAGCGCGTCTCAGCGTAATCGCATCTCAGCTAGGAAGCATCCTTGGAGAAGCGTTCAGCCTAGCTAGCGCGACTCAGTGCAAGCGCATCTCATCTAGGAAGCGCCCTTAGCACAGCGTCCAGCTAGCAAGCTTCCTTGGCAAGTGTCCCAGCCTAGGAAACGTCCTTAAGCAAGCGTCCTTTGCACTAACGTCTTATCCTAGGAAGCGTTTTCGGTACAAAAGTCTCAGCCTAGCAAGCGTCCTAGCCAACAACGTGTTGGTGCTGGCTTCTTTGGCCAAGTAGCTTCCTAGTCTTAACACTAAAAGCGTTAGCCTCCTTAGTAGTATCTTAGTCTTTGCGGCTAAAAAGATCACTTTTCTACTCTCAGCTAGGAAGCGCCCTTAGCACAACGTCTAGCTAGGAAGCACCCCTTAGCAAGCATCCAGCTAGCAAGCTTCCTTAGCAAGTGTCCCAGCCTAGGAAGTGTCCTTGAGAAAGCGTCCCTTACACTAGAGTCTTATCTTAGGAAGCGTTTTTACTACAAACGTCTCAGCCTAGCAAGCATCCTAGCCAACAACGTGTTGGCGCTGGCTTCTTTGGCCAAGTAGCTTCCTAGCCTTGGCACTAAAAGCGTTAGCCTCCTTAGTAGTGTCTTAGTAGCTTTCTTGCTGAGATCCAACATATTAGCCCTACTCTCAAGAGTTAGCACATTTCCATTGGCGCTAAGAAGCTAGTGCTAGCCTTGCTAGATGCTTTCTTTAAAAATGTGCCATTCTTTTTAATATTGGCATAATGTTAACATTAATCTTATATGGTTATCAAAGCCTTCTTGCCTAAGAATCTTTTTACAATCTAGACCTCAAACGTCTTCTCGACTTATGCCAAGTCACTTCTAAGCTAACACCTGGCCATTAAAATTATGCCATGCAGTTTCAAAGTTAGTATATGATTAATAAACTTATCAGACTCACGCTGATCAGTCTGATTACCAATCCAGCGAGTTATGTGACTTGCCTCACTGATTTAGCAAGTCATTTGACTTGACTTGACTTAACCAAAATAATAGTAGCTAACGACTCCACTATCATTTTACGAGATATCAAATACAACACATAGGAGGATTCTCATTGGGGTATTGGTCTGGCAGTCTACGACATTGTGTGTTATGGAAACACATCTACGAACAAGAAGGTAACAAGTTGTGGGACGGTTACAGAGCAGTTGAGAGGACGAGGATTAGTGGTCAGACAAGTCTTCCTTACTTTTCGGACATGACTCCACTACAATCTCCATAATTGTCACTTCTCCATCTCTCCCTAACTTCCACCACTTACGAGAAATCAGTGTGTCTTCTCTGAAACTATAAATAAATGGTCTCATCTATTCGCAAAGAGACGAATATACATAATTATCTATTCATCCAAGAGATAATCCGTTCTTCTTTACATACTACATTACTCATCACACTGAGAATTTATCAACCTTCTTTGCTTCCCTCCCCTAAGACCTACCCAATCTTCTCCACCTTTGTGATCGAAGCAGGACGTGAGCGACTATTTCTTGGTTTAGGCTCGTCCTATTCGAGCTTGATCTCTCGAACCTAATTGAAAGTACTCTTTTTCAGTACATTTGTTTTCATCTTAAAACAACAACGAACCCTCTTCGTCAACTGTGGACTTTGTTGCATCGCTGTCATTCAAGTACTATGGGAACTTATTACATATATCAAAAATCGATACGTATTAACAATAATAAAAGATCACTGGAAACCAATTTCTCAAATGAATCGAGAGATATGTACAAAAATTGAATAAAAACTATTAAATACCGAGGATAAGACAAATATACGTGAGAACCACTTGGAATCAGGACATTCAACCTTGTATGTTTTTATACAAAAGTTGTACAAGAAGACTATAACCTTACTTTGTCCCAGATTGACCATAGAGTCAGATTGTTACTGAGCTTTCTCATCTAGTTTGACTTCGAGCTCCTTAATCCGTGCACAACAAACCACGTAAAATTAATCATATGAATTCTATGATGTCCATTAATACAATATTTTGTTGTCCTGGATTATTAACTAAGGTGATTTATATGCTATGATATAATTATTAATTTAAGAGAAATTATCTAACTAGAAGAATATATGATGTAATTATTTGATGCAAAAAAATTGAAATGTTTACAGTTTCAAGATCTGTCTCACCTATATTCAGAAACGAAAACATAAATCTCAACTGAAACATTAGAAATCGTGTTGGTTGACAGAGATGGCGAGATAACACCAAAAAGCTACTATAATCATAGATTGTCAAGGTACTTCATTCTCGTCTTTGTAACAGTATCTTACTTTTTCACCCTACCCCTTGCACCAAGGGCCACAACAAAAAGATATGACCATAAGGTAAACAAGAGAGGTCAAATTATGCTTTAGTTTTATTATATTCTCAAGATCAAGGACATTACACTCTGATAGGTGCATTATTTGCATTAGTTGGATACTCTAATTCATTGCTTTCTTGTTATTTTTCATATTATTATGTTTTTTTTTTTGAGTTTCTTAGGAGTTTTGAAGTATATTCAACCTAAGAAGAAGAAATGAGTTCATAACGTCATGAAATGAACAAGGAAGTCAAGTTCTATAAGTGAAGAAGGGCCAAATACCAAGTTCAACTAGCTCAAATCCAGAATTTCTTATCATCATTTTGAAAGGAATAAATACAAAGTGAACGACAAAAGAATGAGGTCATTCCGAGTTCGGACGAAGAAGTTACGGGAAAAAAACCCGAAATAAAAGGGCGAAAACAAAATAATCGGGAGATAACAAGGAAATTTAACTATCGATTATAGACAGTTTCAGACACAAAAAAACTCATATTTTGAGCTCAAACAATCGTTAGATAAGGAGGGTGTCGTGACTACCGATTATAGACGATTTTGGCATCAGAAACTCTTGTTTTTGGAGACCAACAATCGGTAGAAAGAGGAAGATTGAGTCTACCGATTATGACTCGACAGGAGCCACTTCTAAGACACGCTTTGGACTTCTAAATCAAGGTATCATGGACCCATTAGGACTCTAACACCTAGATATGATGAAGACTATATAAGAAGACTATACAATTCACAACACAAGGAGAAAAAGGAGTTAGGGATTGGAGTTGCGATTGAACATTACGATTTCTAGGGTTTTCTTTACTTGCTTTGTTTTATATTTTACATGGATTTTAAGAAATCCATGAGGATCTAAACCTTTTATATTAGTTAAGGGTGTACTTAGATATCATAAACATGTTACTTGATTAATACATTAGTTTTGTTATCTTAATCAAATCATTATCGTTCTAGTTCTACTACTTATTATCGCCACATATGATTGTGTGAATATTTGTTTATGAGCGCTATTAAATAACCATGAATTCATATCTATTGCTAGATTAGGGTTTTGAGATACATAATTTTTGATGAACCTTGTCATAAGTAGCATATTGTAATTACCAATTGTATTCAAAACCTTTGTGTGATTGCTTGTAGAAGCTTGACCTATGTTAAATAGAATATCGTAGTATATCTATTGCATTGATTAGTCTAATTCATAGAATTTAATGCTCTTAGGGAGTTAAACTTAATAACACGTTGCATTAGGTTGTTCTTTGAGTAGTATTTACATATTCATCGTTATGGTATGTAATGACATAAGGAATTTATCAGAGTATGTTCTCGATGAGGTATTCTAGGACTCTTGATAATGAATGATTAAGTGACAACTCTAGTTATTAGTTAAAGTGCATGTCTTATGATTGAAGATGAACCCTTAACCATTACTCTTTACCTATTGATTCTCTTTATTCATTCTATGCTAGTATTATTAATTTATTTTTCAAACACAAAATCTCCTCACTTTACATAAGTTTTCAAATACGAATAACAACCCATATCTCCATGTGGATCGAATATGTTCTTATAACTATACTCTTATTTATAATTGTGAAGTGAAAAGACTTGAAATAATTTTGCTTGGCTGACAGCCGACCAGATTTTTGACGTTGCTGCCGGGGATGCTTAGAGAATTGTCATTTTGCATTTGATTTCTTATTTTAGTTTTTAATTTAGTTTTGAGAATTGTCTTTCAGGTACTATTTCTTTTGTGAATGCTTAGAGAGGGCAACCCAAGTACCATTTATATACGTCTTCGATCAGGCACTTTACTAAAAGACTTCGTTCGAGCAGTGGACATTCTACTTCCTAAATCGTTAAGTGAATTCACAGATTCAGACATAGAGGAAGAACACGAAGCAATGGGCGATGCAAACCGTACATTCAAGGACTTAGCTTCTCACAAGCTGGATACCCAACAATGGTATATTCAAACAACATCCATATTTGAGATCAAGCCAGGATTGATCCGAGAACTCCCAAAATTCCATGGAATAGCTAATGAAGATCCAAACAAGCATTTAGTGGATTTCCATAACATAGTCATGGCCATGCTACCAGCAGAGACTGATGCTGCTGGTGTATGTTACGAGTTTTTCCATTTTCCTTGATGGCACTGCTAAGGAATGGCTGTACTATTTACCTTCTGGTAGTGTCACAACTTGGAATGGTTTGAAGAAACTCTTTTTAGAGAGATACTTTCCTGCATCAAAGACAACTAAGATTCGCAAAGAGATTTGTGGCATAAAGCAGATGGCAGGAGAGACATTATATGAATGCTGAGAACATTACAAGAGATTGGTGGCTAGCTGTCCGCATCATCAATTTAGTGATTTGTTGATTATCCAGTACTTCTACGAGGATCTTCAGGCAAGTGATAAGAATCTTCTCGACGCTGCAGGTGGTGGTGCGCTAGTGAACAAAAAAGTAGCTCAAGCTAGAGAGTTAATTGAGAACATGTAGCAAATTCTCAATAATTCTCAAGTCGTGGGTCAGAATCACTCGTCAGGAGAGTTAATGAAGTGAGCGAAGTTACTGAGCTTCGCCAGCAAATGGGCAGCATGGCAGCAATGATGCAACAAACTGTAGCCGTGGTGGTACCATCATCCCCCCAAGGTTACAAAGAGGGAAAAGATCAAGTCAATGTTATTTTCCAAATCAGCAGAGGCAACAATATGATCCTTATTCTAACACATACAATCCAGGGTGGAGAAATCATCCCAACTTCAGCTATGCAAACGAGCAAGCTGTAGTTCCAGGACCGGTTTTCAATCATCCTAGCCGTTTTAAACAATAAGTATAACAACCACAAGCAGTTCAGAACTCAGAATCATCAAAGAAGCTTGCCATGATGAAGAAAATGACTTCAATAATGCAGAAAAATTAGCAAACAATTGATAATGGAATCAATGAACTACAAACACAAATGGGCACTATGGCAACTGAGATTAACCATCTGAAGGCACATAATAGTGGGAAACTCCCTTTTCAACCTCTAAATCCGTGATATTTTGTCAACACTGTGACATTGAGAACTGGTACACGAATTATGCAACCAGAAGAGACTGAGAAGAAAAAAGACCCTAAACCGATGAGGTACCTACAAAAAACTCTAAACCTCTTGTTTCTACTTACGTTCCTCCTTTACCTTTTCCTTGCAGGTTTTCTAACTCTAAAAAGGAGGAATAAGATAAGGAGATTTTATATATTTTCAAGAAGATTCATGTGTATTCCACTTATAGATGCAATCAAACAAGTCCCCAAATATGCTAGAATTCTGAAAGACTTGTGCACCAATAAACAAAGACTGACCGGTAATGAGGTAATGAGAGTGGGGGAGAATGCTTCGGCTATCTTGCAAAAGAAATTCCCACTCAAATGTAAAGATCCCGGGTAATTTTTACATTCCTATTATTATTGGTGACACAAAGTTTAATAAGGCTATGCTTGATTTAAGAGCATCATTTAATGTTATGCATGCATCTATATATGAATCTTTTAATTTAGGTCCTTTGAAAGAAGCTGGAATTACTTTACAGTTAGCTGACCATTCTAATATATAAACTAGAGGTATTATTAAAGATGTGCTTGTGCAGGTGAATCAGCTAATCTTTCTAGCGGATTTCTCAGTGTTGGAGATGACATACGAATCAACTGATGCGTCTCTACCTTTACTGTTGGGACGACCCATTATGAGCACGTATAAAACCAAGATTGATGTGCATAGCGGGTCATTGACTATGGAATTCGATGGGGAAGTAATACAATTTAACATTTATGAAACGATGAGATATCCTAGTGATGTCCATTCTTGCTTATTTATTAATGTTATTGATACCTTATCTCAACAGATGTTCAACATGAATGGGGAAGACGTGCTTGAAACCTATTAACTACATCTATTGATGGTAGATTTGAATTTGGATATGAACTTAAGGAGGCCTTAGGATCCCTGAATTCTTTGCAAGAATGCTCACCAACTCATGATATTTCTTTTATCTCTTTACCATGCTCTAATGAAATTTTTGCCATCTATCTCGCGGGCTCCTAAACTAGAACTTAAGCCTCTTCCTGATCACCTAAAATACATGTATTTGGGTGATAATGAGGAGTTACCGGTAATAGTTTCGAATGAGCTAACTTAATTGCAGGAACAAAAACTTTTTCGGGTGTTGAAAGAGTATAAAACGGCTATAGGATGGACAATTTCTGACATCAAGGGAATAAGCCCAGCTACATGCATGCATAAAATATTTCTTGAGGAGGGAGGAAAACCTACAAGAGAAGCTCAACATCATTTAAACCCTCCGATGATGGAAGTAGTAAAGAAAAAGATACTCAAGCTTTTAGACGTGAGAGTTATATACCACATTTCTGATAGCAAGTGCGTAAGCCCGGTACAAGTTATACCAAATAAAACAGGCGTTACAGTGGAGGAAAACAAGGAGCTAGGGCTTGGATTTGCGATTGAACATCACGATTTCTAGGGTTTGCTTTACTTGTTTTCTTTTGTATTTTCCATGGATTTTGAGAAATCCATTATGAGCTAAACCTTTTATATTGGTTAAGGATGTACTTAGATATCATAAACATGTTACTTGATTAATACATTAGTTTTGTTATCTTAATCAAATCATTATCGTTCTAGTTCTACTACTTATTATCGCCACATATCATGGTGTGAATATTTGTTTATAAGCGCTACTAAATAACCATGAATGCATATCTATTGCTAGACTAGTGTTTTGAGATATATAATTTTTGATGAACCTTGTCATAAGTAGCATATTGTGATTACCAATTGTATTCAAAACCTTTGTGTGATTGCTTGTAGAAGCTTGACATATGTTAAATAGAGTATCGTAGTATATCTATTGCATTGATTAGTCTAATTCATAGAATTTAATTGTCTTGTGGAGTTAAACTTAATAGCACGTTGCATTAGGTTGTTCTTTGAGTAGTATTTACATATTCATGGTTATGGAATGTAACAACATAAGGAATTTATCGGAGTATGTTCTCGATGAGGTATTCCAGGACTCTTGATAATGAATGATTAAGTGACAACTTTAGTTATTAGTTAAAGTACATGTCTTATGATTGAAGATGAACTCTTAACCAGTACTCCCAACCTATTGATTCTCTTTATTCATTCTATGCTAATATTATTACTTTAGTTTTAAAACACAAAATCCCCTCACTTTTACATAAGTTTTCAAATACGAATAACAACCCATATCTCCCTATGGATCGAATCTGTTCTTATAACTATACTCTTATTTATAATTGTGAAGTGAAAAGACTTGAAATAATTTTGCTTGGCGGACATCCGACCACACTCACCTTCGTTGGTTTATAATATGATTGCATAAGCTTTTTTTCACAGTTCCCTTTCCCATGAGTCAGCTCAACCTGAAAACCTCTAAGGACCTTTCAAGCTAACAAAGGTAGCAAGATAATGAATCATAAAATATAGATGATGCACAATATTGAGACCATTACCAGCTTGTATCAGATAACTACAACTTTATAAAAGTACAAGTCAAGGTTTTAGGTTCAAAAAAAGCATCACATAGTCCAAAATGTTCACTGATTAATAGAAAGGGGTGGCAGAGACATCTGTAGACAAGAAACCTCAATAATTTCAGTGCAAACCTATTCCAATCGAGGGGTATACACATCCCAATAAAACTACAATACAAGCAGAACAACCCCATAATGAATAACGTGCATCAAGCTTAAAATGTACAACAATAACACAACACTGAACAAATTTTAAGTAATTTTCCTTTATTTGGATGTACCCTAAAATCAAATGTCTACAATACCTGCATAATATCTTTCTCCCATCCATGTTCCCACTGATATTTAACTTTTAGTAGTCCAGTAATTTGCCTATTTAAGGATCTGCATTCAAATATAGTAAACTACATTAGAACAATTGCATAAAATTCAAAATGCTGCGGTGAAACTTTTTGAGCATGTACTAAACTCCATGGGAAAATAATTCGGCCTTTGTTGATTCCCCACTTGTAAACATCGCCAGTTCGTGTGCATAATTGAAAACCCAAATATCTCGTCGACAGGAAAATATAGGGTAATAGATTTCATAGTCCTCCATTCGTCAACATCGACACTTTGGAAACCAAACCAAGAAATAAATCATTAGAAATTGATAATTTAGGAATTACAAACATGAAAACAGTATGCACAGTTAACCTAGTCTCCAAGATAAATAATTGTCTTACGCTAGCTTCCAAGTTGCCTGAGGTGTTAATCCAATTGTATGGTACATTCAACGCATATTTCCTCAGCGATTAACTTCAACTCTCACAGCTCTAAAGGCCTTCTTGATCTGCAAACATCCCAAGAAAATCAATTACAGACGTCCATTTATCAAATTAAAAATACGCACATCACTCTTTGAATATGGAGAAGCTCACACAGTAAACCACTTTGTACCTATAGAATTAAGATGCACATTAGTATATATGTTAGAACTTAGAAGATAACCCCATCTGAGTGAGACGGATCCTTTGCCACCTTGTAAACTTAGGTCAAATTTCCAAAAATTTATGACCTAATTTCCCAACTAATTCTTGAGAAAATTATAATCTAATATTTATAGGAATATAAGCAGAATCTCTGGAAAAAAATAAAATAAAATAATAACTAACTTTCTGTTGAAGTGCCAAAGAACAAAAGAATAACCTTGTGTTGAAGACCAATGCAAGTTTATTCTATGCCCTTCAATCTCTCCGGAACCTATAGTCAGAAAAAACAAATATGAAAAAGAAAACCATCAGAAACAAAATCTACATCCATTAGTTCACTGATCAATAATATACATAAGATAAAAAAGAAAATATAGAAAATAATTACCATACCTTGTAAACCAACAAACATTATAATTTAAATACACATAAATCCCAAAAGCTAAAAATTTGAATACGAGCGGGCTGCGACTCTAACAAAAAAACATAAGACCATCCTAAGGTTTGTGCAGATTATAAAAACCATCAGATCAAGGATAAAAACCACAACCATGACCAATAACAGTTTTGAAGTCATTACAGATATCCAACAAATCCTTCTCGAAGATTAAAGTGAAGATGAAGAAGAATCAAAAAACATGTTCCATCCTTACATGAAGAAGGCATTGGCTCTACCATTTGCTAATTCTTTTCAAATCATCAATAAAATCATTTTAACCACAAGAAACAAAAAATCAAAAATTAGAAACAAGAAACCAGAAAATCTCAACCCATCTTCAAATCATAACATAAAACTGATGGGCTCTAATTATCTGTCTGCTCCCTTAACTTTCTGATAATACTTCTCACAATGACTGCATTAGCGGTGTTGTAATACAGAAATCCAATAGGAAAAACGATAATCAGGGATTATCTTTCAAGGGAATTAATGAAGCAAACATGTATAAAATGAAAAAGTAGACATCAGAGTGACTCTTACTTCAACGTGTAGACACCATCAGCTTTAACTTTTTAGCAGTCTTTACATCCCCGAAATCCGACCACCTTCATCTCTTCACAATATACTGCAAAAGTAACATAACTAATACTAACTCGATTTTAAAAATAAAACATAATGAAGATACACTAAAACTGGTGTTAAAAAGCGAAAACAACTTTCCTTCCTACAAAATTCACAAAAGAACTTGGAATGCTGACTAATTTTCATCTTCTTGATCTTCTTACGCAAACTGATACCATATCTTGTTCCTAAAAATAATAACAATTTAATAAGATTTCTCATAATGAAGCGGGCGATGCGGTAATATCAATATACATTCTGATAACAATCTAAGCTAAAAAAAAAAGCAACAACGATAGTATATGACTTACAATCCTAAATATCTAACAATCTAATCTCAAAAAAATTACATAAAACAAGATATGTAACTTCTAGTGTTCAACAATATACATTAGAACATATTATCCTTACATTATTACATCACTGGCTTTTACTTAAACCCTAACACAAAATCTAAATTGAACAAAATAGGAACATAAATTCTTAATTGAGCAAAACCCTTTTTTTGAATCAACTAAGAAATCAAATCCTGTCTAGGTTTCAAATAATTTATCAAAACATAAGAAACTGAAAAATCTTTGTTTCATTAAAGTGGTAACCGAAAAAACTTTAATCATAAAATAAATAAATAAAAGAAAAACGATTACAAGATCAAAACAAGTATGAGTTATGAAACCTTAATAGAGTGAGATGGGATTTGAAGGACTTAGCATGGCTGCGAAAATGAAGGTGGTAGTAAGAACATGAGTCAATGATTATTCTTCAGACGCTACAATCGACAAGGACAACCACAAACAAATATCAGATGATGGTTTGTTTGGATTTCGGGGAAAAAAATCGATTTTCTAGGGTTTTGAAAAATTAAAGTTATTATGGGATAAATCGAGATTTCTGGTTTGGGGGTTTTGATTATGATGTAATGGTTAAGAAGCGGTAGTTTTGATTTTGGGTTTTGATGCTGAAATCTTAGTAGATTTCAGAGTTGTTTTAATTTTTGAAAGAAAGAGTTTTTCTAAGAGAGAAAGTCATGTTTGTTCTTCCTGGGATAAATCAAGATTTTTGGTTTGGGGGTTTTGATTATGATGTAGAGGATAAGAAGCAATGGTTTTGATGCTGAGTAGATTTCAGAGTTATTCTAGGGTTCCAAAGGAAAGAGTTTTCTGATAGAGAAAGTCATGTTAGGTTTTTATGAGAGAGAGATTAAAATTAAAATTAAAATTAAAATAGAAAAAGATATACACTCTTTAAAACCCTTAAAACTAACGGAATCTATAAAAATTGCCATAATTTACAACGCCCATAACGTTGCACACACATTGCTTAATTATTTTAAGATTATTAGGAATTAAAGCAACGAATATACGGTTGTACAACGGATATATCCGTTGCACATTGAAAAACTGAAACGCTGTGAAATAGGCCATATGGTGTAGTTAGGGCTGTCAACATGTATCTATTATCCGGATCCGAAACTGGAACCATGTGAACCGGGTCCTAATGGGTATTAGTCGGAGGGTACCTGTGGGTATCGGGTATCCGAATATTTGTCATTTGATTGTTAATTTTACTCAAAATTCAAAGACTTCGTCTAATTTTGCTTTGATTTTTTTGATTTTTCATTTATTTCTTAGATTTAATCTTTAATTAGAATATTTACATAGATGTAACGATAAATTTTATATAGAAAATTATTCGATTCAAGCCAAAATAAAGAGTTAAAAAATATATAGTTGATTTAAAAAGACCCAGACCCGACGGGTATTTAGATTTTTAATCGGGTCCGGTTCTGGGTCCACTAAATTAGGAACCGGACCCGGAACTATTAAGACCTGGACCCACCTTTTTTAATCGGGACCGGTTCTAGGTCCAGTGGTATCCGGAAGGAACCAGACCCATTGACAGCCCTAGGTGTATTGTTAACAATATAGTTCATATCATCTGAATAGAGATAGTTCTGGCTGCCATTGGTAATTCAGACTATCTAAACAAAGAACAATGAAGTATAAACAACACTGTATAGTGGCATAGTTCTAAAGAACACCGGGAGTATGATGACTTTTGTTTTCTTATCATTTACACATGTTTTTTTTTATATATATTTTACTGAGAACAATATAGAAAGTCTTTTTGGAGACATATCTTATAATGAGCATATAAAAGTCTCTTCGGAGACGTATGTCAATGAAAACAAAAAGTACTCCAGAGGTAGCTCATGTTGAGTACATGAGTTTATTCGGAGATTATAAAAAAGTTTCTTATTGAGTACAAGAAGTCGACATAGCTCATATTGAGTACAAGAAGTCGACATAGCTTATACTGAGCACATAAAGTCATTTCGAAGACAACTCATACAGAGTAAAAAAAGTCTCTTCGGAGACATATCTCGTAGGAATTTGAGCTAGTTGTAGTCTCTTAAATGATATATTAACAAATCTCAGTTGAGATCATAAGGAATTTTGTTGTAGTATCTTACTTGAGACATCGATAGATTTTTTTTTGGAGATCATAGAGAAATTTCTTAAAAGTAACATAAAGAAATGAGCACAAAAAAGTCTCTTTAGATACATAGCTCATAATGAGCACATAATGTCTCTTAGGAGACATATAGTTTTCATTGGAAACATATCTCATATAGAGAATTGATTTCTTTTGCGATCATAAAGAATGTGTTTTCTTTAGTCTCTTAAATGAGACATTGACAGAGAAATTGGCAGATCATAAGAAAATCCCCAGAATGAGATACAAGGATATCACCTATGATAATAAATAAATTTCTTAATTGAGACAATCGATCTATTCAGAGATTATTTAGAATCCACAATTCAAGGAATAAAGATCTTTCTTGTAAAAATCAGTTAAAAGCCTAAAGTTTAACTTAAGATTATTGTATGACTAGTTTTCTAATTATAGAAATGGAGTATGCATCTTCTAAATGGTGTGTAGGTCTTTATAGTCGAATGCTAGCATACCTTTATCTTGAGTCTGGAATATTCAGTAAAGAATTTGTTGTTAACCAAAGTGGGAGATGTTAGACTTTATGTTGTTTTAGCAACAAATCAGTTTGGCGAAAGGTAATCTTTGTTTTGTTTAATCTCAGTTAGTATTAAATTAGATTATACTTCAGTATATTAGGTGTCTTGTGACTCACCTAGTGTGGTGTCGCTCAACTAATGATAGAAAAGTTGAATGACACATGGATGTTGACTAAAGTCCTCTTCTTATACTTTTGCATTAAATAGAAAAGTCTGATTCTTTTCATCCAAAAACAAGAGGAAAAAGAAATAGAAGCTAAGTCATTGAACTCATTCTAATTTAATGATGTTCTGTTTTTCTTTCTTCAATACTTATATATGTTGTTGTTTATGGAGAAAACACATTTAGAGGGCAAATTAGGAAAAGTGGGGTGAGCAAATGAACGTTCGTTTAATCCTTAAACATTTATGATGTGGAAATAATTTTTTTATATTCGAGAAATCAATCTGTACAATCCTGGCTTAAACCAAGAAATGGTCGTTCCAATCTTGCTTCCGTCACAAAAGGAAAGAAAATGGTTGGTCTTAGGGAGGGAAGTGAGAGAAAGGTTGAGGTCAGAGTATCGGACTCTGTGGGATGTGATAGGTGTGAATTTCTATAAACAATTCTCTGTGTGTATGAGAAGATTGTATGAAAATTAAGTTACTTGAATTGCATTGTTATTCTATTAGACTTGTCTATCTGTCCCTCGTTCAATAGATTGAGAAATCTATTTTATAATAACTATTGTAACGGTTCACCTGACCTCACCTCATGAAGAAAGCGTCGATGGTTGAGTAGTAGTGAAGTGGAGATGATGGAGAATGTGCTGATAACCGTTTCCCACTCTGTTTGAGGTTGAACGAATGGTTTCTCAACCTACCACTTCTCTACTCAACTTCTAATCAAACTTTCCGGACTTTCTGTAGTGGGTGCACTGCTGCACCATGTGCCATAAACTGCCATACTAATACCCTAGTGAATATCCCCCCATTTGTGACATCTTTGATGTCTGAAATAATTTTGTAGCATTTAAGCACTATTAATGTTAAGTCGAAGGAGACTTGTTTAATTAGTCTTTTGACTAAAGTCTTGTCTTGCTTGACTATCTTGATGAGTCTAGCAAGACCAAAATAAAATATGTATTTTAATTTTATCGTATTCATGAGGAACAATATTTGTTCAACTCGGTCAATTAGCATTGACATGCTATCTTTGTAAAAGTAAGTGTAGCATGATGAGCATAAGCATATATATATATGAGGCCACTCATGAATATATATATATGCAAGTGAGGCTTGGTATGGCATTTGATAGACAAGTTAGGTTTTGGAAACTTGTATGTGTGAAACAAGCTTGGAAGGACAAGCATTAGGAGCATAACTAAGGCAGAAAAACATTAGGAGCTAATGCTAAGGAGGACAATCTTAGTTAGGTCTAAGACGGACAAGCCTTGTCCATGAGCTAAGACGGACGAGCATTAGGCTAAGGCCTAATATGGACAAGCATTGTTCTAAAGCCCTAAGATGGACAAGCATTGTGCTAAATCCCTAAGACAGATAAGCTTTGTAATAAAGCCTAAGACAAACAAGATTTGTACTAAAGCCCTAAGATGGACAAACTTAACAGTCTCGTGTAAGACGACCAAGCTTTGTGGTCTCGTTAAGGTGGATAAGCTTTGTAGCTTAGACTAAGACGGACAAGTCTTGTATCCAAGACTAAGACGGATGAGTCATGTATCCAAGACTAAGACAGACGAGTCTTGTAATCAAGTTAAGACGGATGAGCCGTGTGCTCAAGCTAAGACAAACAAGTCTTGTAGCTAAGACTGAGACGGATGAGCCTTTTGCTCAAGATAAGAAAGATGAGCTTTGTGCTCAAGCTAATACAGACAAGGTCTATATCCATGACTAAGACGAACAGGCTTTGCGACTTAGCTAAGACGGAAAAACTTCTTAAGCTAAGACGTACAAGCTTGTTAAGCTAAGCAGGACGAGCTTTGTAGCTTAAGCAGGATAATCTTTGTATCAGGACAAGTTTTGTATCCTAAGCAGGACAAGTAAAGGGGGATCAGACCTTTGGACTTCGACGGACAAGAGAATCCTTTTCCCTCTCGAGTTCTTCTTCTTCTTTTAGTGAAAGAATGAATAATTTTTGATGCCCAGACAACCATATTTCTCCTACCGCAAAAGAATTTGAGTTTTGAGTTTATTCATGGCCTCAAAAAGACGAAACAGTAAAAAGTCAGAAAGAATTCATGGATTTTTCAACTGTGATATAGTTGAATGTTTTGATTATATCTCTTATCTCGTTTGTCCGGTTGATGTGATTTTTTAGTATGTTGTAGTGGACATCCATACGAAGTTTTTGGTATATAAATCGTCCCTATATTCATTATCAATTTCTCCCATCTCACGATTTTGTACAAGGCAGTGTAGAATTGCACCTGACGAACTTGATGTAAAAACGCCTTTTTAGGTCTTTGGACCATTTGCTTGCGTCTTGGATATTAGATAATGAATCTTTATGTCATTGATTCACTTGTACTCTGAAATTTCTAGTTGGTGCTTGAATTCTTGTTATGTAAAATTATAAAATATCTGATAATGTTATAATGAGCACCAGTGTTATTCTAATAATTTTGTTCAGGGATGACTGTTGATTCATCTAATGAATTTTGATCATATATGTAATGATATGATGAGGTCATCCAGGTGATGCATTCATGTGATTACATATATACAGAGAGAGACATGGATGAGCGTCTTCTTTAAAAATTCTTTGCAAAATTACAAAGTTCAATATTTATGAGATTAGGGTTAGAAATACTATCTTTTACCATTTTTGCCCTGATAAAAATCCACTATATACAGTTGGGTATTATGTTCTTATGCTGTTCTTATTGGTGATACCTAGTTCTGAAGTAGGAAGTAGTAATTGTGCTGCTTCAATACATTTATACATGATATCCTTGTACTTAAATTAGAACTTACTCATGATGATTATTCTTGTTTTGTATGCACAAATTGTTATGTATATGGTGGTTTTAACTTGTAGAATATTCTAATACGAGGGTTAAAAATAATTTCAGCATAAGGGTAGCTATATAATCATGTTTAAGCATAATGAATGATGACTATGAAGCTGAAATTCCAATATGATGTTCTTAAAAAAAAATCAAAATTTCTCAGTTTTTTTATATTTTGACTATTCATTAACAACAATTAATTCCACAATCAAAATAATTAATTCACAACTAACACGATTAATGAACACTAATTAAACATATTAGTCATTAATAAAAATTATTGGATAATGAAATTTTAATTTTATTTCATAATGATCCTATTTTAACTTTTAGTGGTAAACTTGAAATAAAGCAGATAAGCCTAAATTAGCCAAGTTAGCAAAAGCTCTTACAATCAGATCATCTTCAACTTTGGTGTGATGTTTGATCAGTTTAAGCATGTGTTTCTAGAAAAATGCAGTCGGATTCTCACAAACGGCAAACCAACCGACAATTGCCCATCGGACCAGCCCGCATACTAGCAACTAGCCAACTACTGAAGTTGTAAATTAACAATCAAGTTTTCGAGAATACCTGGCAAAAACATGACTACTACATGAATTACTAAATCACATGGAAGGTACCAATCTTGTAGTAGCCTCCCATGAATTTGATAACACCTATAGCAGACTCAAAAATGCAAATGCAACCTTTTTGGTGCTATTCCGCACACGACTCTTATTAAAACCCAGGGGCGTGTGTGGAATGCTGGACCAAGGGTAATGTTCTAAATATAGCAACAAAACAAGGGTAATTTGAACAAGATTTATAAGGGTTTGGGTTTACTAGCGGCTCAAGGATTTTGTTTCTTCATCTCCTTTGGTTTTTGCATCTCGCCTTCCACACCTTCATTCTTTTCGCAGCAATCATGGGGTATAATTTTCTTGTTTCTCTATTCTTCATTCTTTTTTGGTGTTTTTAGCAACCAGTTCACTTTATGGATTTACCGTTCTGAAACTGTTTTTAGGGTTTTACATTTGCTTATATGTCGCCTTTTAGATTCATCACTAGGGTTTATAATAGGTTTGATTCAAAAATAAATAAATTGAATAAACATAATAATAGCATAGCTTATACTTTTGTAGTGTACTTGTGCCACTCACACATGTAAGTACTTGTGCCACTCACACATATAAGTAGGAAGCGTGTATGTTAGTCTACCAGTCTGTCATGTGGCTTAGGATAGCTAGACTGTCAGTACTATAAATCTGACATTTCTTCTGTAAATGAAATATATAGTGTTCCATCAATTCAATTGAGTAGACAACTCTTACTCATCTTCTTCTTTGGTATCAGAGCAACTCTAGTTGCGATCCTTGCCTTTTTTTTTCCATTAAAGTTACAAGAGTTACACGATTCAAGATTTTCAAGACCAAGCATCCACTCTAAACATGGAGAATCAGAACTCCATTTCCAAAATTTCCCTAAATCAACTCAACAATTTCATCACAATCAAGCTAAAAAATGATAATTTCATCACCTGGAAAAATCTAATGTTTCCAGTTATCAAGAAATTCAAGATTCAAAAGTTTCTTGATGGTACTAATGTCTGTCCAGTTCAATACACTTCCAAGAAAAATCAAGAAAATGAAACTGAAAATCCATCATATACAGAATGGATCGATGAGGATGCAACTATAATGATGTGGATTCACTCAACGATTTCTGATTCTGTGATTTCTTATTTCTCAAGATCAACCTCCTCCAGCCACTTATGGAGAAGTATAGAAGAAAGATTTGCAAGATCCTCTTCCACACATTCCATTCAGCTTCGAACCAAACTTCTTGCTCTTAAACAGGGAACCAAATCCATTCCAGCATTGCTTGATGAGATCAAATCTCTATCAGACCAACTAGCAGCAGCAGGAGAAATTATATCTGATAATGAACTTGTAGTTCTAACTCTATCTTCCCTGAATTCAGATTACATTCCTTTTGTTACTACTATGAGGCATAGAAGTCCTCCCATCACTTCAACTGAATTATACAATAACCTGCTCAGTGAAGAGATGGTTATCAGTGACAGAAACATGTATTTAAACACTGAAAATGCTACTAGAGCATTTACAGCACAATCCTTTAATTCCAGATCCAACTACAGAAATTTTAGTCCAAGATTCAGTGGTCAACACTCTCACTATATGAGACCAACCAGAAACTACAACATTCAACATGGGAGATCATCAAATCATTTTTCTAACTCTTCTTCTCCTGTTACCTCATCAAAAATACCATCTGGATCTCAACTTTCATCCACTACATCAGTTCTTATATGTCAGATTTGTGGTAAATCTGGTCATGGAGCCCTGGAGTGCAGAAACAGGCTCAACTTCTCATATCAGAATAATCATACACCACAACATCTAACAGCTATGTTAGCATCAGCAAACATTCTTGGTGAAAACCCCTGGTATGCAGACACTGGAGCAAATAATCATCTCACCAACAATGAGTCAGAATTTCAACATATCTCAGCATATGATGGCTCAGATGAGATACTGGCAGCTAATGGAGAAGGTATGCCTATTACCCATACTGGTTCTTCACAAAAATGTACACCACTGTTTGAGTTCACTCTTAATGATATTCATCTTGCACCAACTTCAAACCAAAATCTTCTATCTGTCCATAAATTTACCTCTGACAACAATTGCACAATAACATTTGATTCTTATGGATTCTTTGTGAAGGACAAAGCAACTGGGAAGATAATTTTGCAAGGTCCACATAAGAATGGCCTATATCCCATCCATTTTCTTCATTCATCAGCAAATAAAGCTCTCTCTACTGTCACCTCTTCTAATCTCCAGAAGTGTGGCATAAGAGACTTGCACACTCATCATTTCAAACTTTGCAGCATGTTAGCAAGTTCTTTTCCAATAAACATGTAATCAATAAACCAATATTTTGTACTGACTGTCAGCTTGGTAGAAGTCATAAATTACCATTTCAACTGTCAAGTCACTCTAGTCATATTCCTTTAGCTTTACTACATCTTGACTTATGGGGTCCTTGTCCTGTGATTTCAACTTGTGGATACAAATATTATGTCAATATAGTAGATGATTACTCTAAATTCTGCTGGATTTACCCTTTGTGTGAAAAATCAGATTTCAAACATATCTTCTACAGCTTTAAATCACAAGTAGAGCTACAGTTACAACATCAAATAAAAGTTATCAGAACTGATGTGGGAGGAAAGTTTGTTAACAGTGACCTTACAGCCTTTCTAAAAGCATCTGGTATCACTCATGAAATCTCATGCCCACATACACCAGAACAAAATGGTGTGGCTGAGTCTAAACACAGGCATTTAGTAGATATAGGCAGAACATACCTTCTACAGTCTGATCTATCAGCTACTTTCTGGGTAGATGCATTTAGCACTGCTAGCTACACTATTAATAGACTACCAACTAGATCAGTGGGCTTCAAGTCACCTTTTGAGGTTCTATTCACACAACAACCTGACTATGCTTTTCTCAGATCTTTTGGATGTCAGTGCTTTCCATGGCTCAAACCTTATGCTGCACACAAGTTAGCTCCCAGAAGCATTTCCTGCGTCTTTGTGGGTTACAACAGTTGTCACAAAGGCTACAGATGCCTAGATATCAAAACTGGTAGGATTTATGTATCAAGACATGTGGTCTTTAATGAGCAGTCTTATCCTATGCATACATCTCCTTCAACTGACAGGTCTCCTACTGACTTTACTACTGCTAATGTTTTTAGTCAATCCATCCACACTATTGATTCATCTGTTCTATTGCAACCACCTACTGCCACAGCAACTCCTATGGTTATTCATCCAGCTGATGCACAAATATCTACAGTTCCTACATCTACTATCACTTCAAAATCAGACAAGGGCCACTTAATGACAACCAGAAGCAAGCATGGGATCTTTAAGAAAAAGGTGTTCAACACAAAGCACTCTCTGTCTGCAGCCTTAATTGCACAGATACCACCATCAATTCCTACTTGTGTCAGCCAAGCTAAGAAGGACCCCAAGTGGAATGCCTCTCTCAATGCTGAGTATAATGCTCTACAGGAAGCTGGAACCTGGTCCATTGTGCCACCTGTTCCTGGTCAGAATATAGTGGGGTGCAAATGGGTCTTCAAACTCAAATTTAATCCTGATGGCATTGTTGAGAGGCACAAGGCCAGACTTGTGGCCAAGGGGTTCCATCAGAAAGAGGGAATTGACTACTCTGACACCTTTAGCCCAGTGGCCAAGCCAACCACAATCAGGCTACTTCTCACACTTGCTTTAAATCATGACTGGTCAGTACTTCAACTAGATGTGAGCAATGCATTCTTGCATGGTGATTTGCTAGAGGATGTATACATGACACAGCCACCAGGATTTGAAGATCCAGCACACCCAACATTTGTATGCAAGCTTCACAAATCTTTGTATGGCCTTAAGCAAGCTCCTAGGGCCTGGTATGATAAACTAGTAACTGTTATTCTCTCTTATGGCTTCATATTATCCACTGCTGATTCATCTCTTTTTATTCAAAACGAAGGATCTAAGATCACAGTTCTGCTAGTGTATGTGGATGACATTCTGTTGACAGGCACATGCCAATCATATTGCACATCACTACTGACTGACTTGCAACAACACTTTCCAATTAAAAACTTGGGTCCAGTTCACTACTTTTTGGGATTAGAGGTAAAGAGAAATGCTAGTGGTATCTTTATATCACAGACTAAATATGCTTTGGATCTACTCAACAAATTTGATATGGCTGGAGCAAAGCCATGCTCCTCACCAGTTCCTGCTGGCTCTAAGTTGCTGCCTACCAGTGGGGATTTTCTTTCAGATGCAACTTCCTACAGGTCTTTAGTAGGTGCTCTCCAGTACTTAACCTGGACCAGACCTGAGCTCAGTTACTCTGTCAACCAAGTCTGCCAGCATATGCAGAATCCAACATCAGAACATCTCATTGCTGCCAAACGAATTCTGAGGTATGTTAAAGGCACTATCAATTTTGGAATTATTATTCAAAAAGGGTTAAGTCAAGTGCAGGGCTTCAGTAATGCTGACTGGGCTGGAGAACCAGTCACAAGAAGAAGCACAGGGGGATATTGCATATTCTTTGGGTCGACACCAATTTCATGGTCCAGTAAGCGTCAGTCATCTGTGGCAAGATCTTCTACTGAGGCTGAATTTAGAAGCCTTGCATGCACAGCCGCAGAACTATTATGGGTTTGCAAGTTACTCACAGATCTTCATGTGTTCTTGCAATCTCCCCCAACTATGATCTGTGACAATGTTAGCGCCATCTCCTTCTGCTCTAATCCAGTCTTTCACACACGCATGAAGCATATGGCAATAGACTTCAACTTTGTGCGAGAGCTGGTGCAAGCTAAATCACTACTAATTAACTACATTTCAACCCAAAATCAAGTAGCTGACATTTTTACTAAGGGTCTAGCCGGGCCGAGATTTGCTATGCTCCGAGACAGGTTAAAAGTGTTATCTCCATCCACACTTTCACTTGAGGGGGGCTAATAGCATAGCTTATACTTTTGTAGTGTACTTGTGTCACTCACACATGTAAGTACTTGTGCCACTCACACATATAAGTAGGAAGCGTGTATGTTAGTCTACCAGTCTGTCATGTGGCTTAGGATAGCTAGACTGTCAGTACTATAAATCTGACATTTCTTCTGTAAATGAAATATATAGTGTTCCATCAATTCAATTGAGTAGACAACTCTTACTCATCTTCTTCTTCATAAGTCTCTTATTATGAGTATTAGGGTTGCCGAAAATTTACATCTATGAGTTTGGTAGTATTGTTTGGGTTTTGGAAATGACACATGTATGGTTGAATCCAATTATCAGTTTACAAATTGTTATGAATTACACCTGAAACTAAATAATACTTATTTGCTCAAGATTTTTGAAAGGAATCAGATAGTTTTAATTGATTAATAATAAGTTTCTGGCTTGGGTAGACAATCATCACACGTTAACTCCAGTTGCTGCTGCCTCACACTAATTCTGAAATATCTTGTATAAATAACTAAAATCTATTTGTATAAAGGAGTATTAGGGATTTGAACTTCTATAAAGATGGAATTTTTGATTAGCTTGGTATATCTGACCCTATTATACGGGTAAAGTTTTATACAGTTAGTGATTGGAAGTTTTAATGTGATGCAGGAAAACTCGTGGTATGGGAGCTGGTCGCAAGCTCAAGTCTCACCGTAGAAGACAAAGGTGGGCTGACAAGTCATACAAAAAGTCTCATCTTGGAAACGAATGGAAAAAACCATTTGCCGGTTCTTCTCACGCAAAGGGAATCGTTCTTGAGAAGATGTATGAGTAGTGTTGGATCATTTACTTTCTTTTTAGGCTGTCTTTGTGAATTACTTAACAATAAGTATCTCTATGATAAGCTGAAACACGTTTGTTTGTCATGCACAGTGGTATTGAGGCTAAGCAGCCTAACTCTGCTATCAGAAAGTGTGCACGAGTTCAGTTGATTAAGAATGGAAAGAAGATTGCTGCTTTTGTGCCCAACGATGGTTGCTTAAATTACATTGAAGAAAATGTAAGTTATTGATGAATATTGTATTTGTGTCAAATCTACAATTTTGATAAGCAATGGTTATTCACATCTCTAGCTTTCTTTCTTTTGGCTACTCAGGATGAGGTATTGATTGCTGGGTTCGGACGTAAAGGACACGCAGTAGGAGATATTCCCGGAGTCAGGTTTAAGGTTGTGAAGGTATCAGGAGTTTCACTCCTGGCCTTGTTCAAGGAGAAGAAAGAGAAGCCAAGGTCTTAGTTTAGTTGAGAATGGTTGCATAATTCAAGTCTAGGTTAGTTTTTTGTTTACTTTAAATGCAAGAATGATGGCTTCCAGCTGATCTGATTTTCTTGTTTCATCAGAAAGTTCAATCTACTACTTAATTATGCTGCTTTGGCTTTCTATTGGTTCTGAAACACTGTCTTAGAGTAGTCATTAACTCTTTAGACTCCTGATTGGTATAACGGTGTCACTCCAGTTGAATGTTTTTTGCATTTATTGTTGGTTGAAAGTCTCTTAATAAGGTGAAATCTTTCAATTAAGTTGTTGAGTTCTATGCTTCACATTCAGTTACTCTTTAAAAGGATGCAAGTAATTCATATTCATCAGTATTCTCCCAATTTTCTTCCGGAGAAATGGGTTTGTTTGGATAACCTCTGAATTTTGTCTGCCTTGTAAAATTGATGATTCGGTTACTGAGAAATTGAGAATGTCAGATGAAAGTGAACAGATTTGTAAAGGCAGACCCATAGATTGAAAAAATTACTTCATGAATATTCACATCCCTGGTCCCATAAAACATGTTCCTGAAGGTTTTAATAGCAAGAACCAAGTTCTTCACTGAAAATCGATTTTTTATTCTGGTCTAAGAGCAACTCCAGTGGGATGGGTATTTTTCCATCCCATTATCCAAAAATTGGATTGGCAAATGGGCATTTATAGGAGTTTGCCCATCGAGATGTTAGTGAAGTCGATCGTCTTTGTTTGAGATGATCGAATAATGTTGAGCCGCTCGGCTCTTCATGCACCGAGTATCGGTCCTTGTTGAGCCGAGCGGCTTTTCATACACCGAGCATCGGTCCTTGTTGAGCCGAGCGGCTCTTCATGCACCGAGTATCGGCTCTTGTCCGAGTAAAATATTTTTTTATTTAAAATATAGTTAAATTAGTTATTTTAATTTGTTATATATATATATATATACTGATTTTAAAATGAAAATCAGTCCCACTTAACAAAAAAATTATTTTTTTATAGAAAAATGAAATCACAAATTAAAATAAATATTTGTTTATACAAAAATTAGGTCCATTTAGTTATTTTGCCAATTCTTTTATTGTCCAAAACCGAGTTTACCAAGCCACGTGATTTGACATATTGGCTAAAATACCAATGTCCACTGGAGTTGTTCTAAGGTGTCAAAGTTAAAGAACGTTACAATTTGCAACTTGATAGGTTTGTTCACTATGGGAAAATATCAAGTTATGCTATTGGTGTGATTTATCTACTGCACTTTGTGTTTACCTATCTTCACAAACAAATTCCCCTATTTTGCAAGAATGGTGTAAGCAGTAAAAGAAAAGAACTTGTAAGATTTCACGGTTCTTGAGATCTCTCAAGACTCACATATGGTGGTTTTGCTCGTGTTAAAAGCTCAATAAGCACCACACCAGAGCTATATAAATGTGCCTTCTCTCTGTCAATTGAATGGTATCTGGAGCTAGTGATGTTATCTAGGTTCGATCCAAAGGAATCAACCCCGTTGCTCCAAAGTACAGTAATCCTTAATCTGGGAAGTGTACTGGGTTATTTCCCTTACAGCGTTTGCAGACTCCATATACCTTCTGGATTCTGAAGTAGATCACAGAACTTTTAACACTAACAACAAATGAATTTGAGTCTTACGACTCGTCAAACATCAAATATTACCATGTTAGTTTGCATTTTCTTACTCTACTTGATGACCTCTTTCTCTTGAACCCCATTCTCCAAATTTATGCACATATCATTCTCCGTTTTGCATGTCATATAGATGAAACTTAATAGATGCATCCCATCCATTCGCATCCCCCAATATTTCTGCAACATTACTCTCCATAACCAATCCGTCTTAGACCCAAAACCTCCACAATCACTTGCATAAGAATTTCTTCTTTAATATGCTCTCGTGTCTCTTTGTTTCTACTTTCGCAAACAAAAAAGCTAAAAATTGTCTTGTTCTTTGTTCTTCTTCTTAACTGATAGTTAATCATGAAACTTTATTTTAGTGTCCAGTTTCTTAAAAAGATAATCTCAAAAATACTTGGGGGATGTCTAGGATATTAAACTACGTGTTGAGATTGCCTGCACTGCACAAACAACTGAAAATATTGATTTATGGAGGCAGTGTGGCTAAACTAATCATTTATCAAAAGCCTGAAAGTCTTAAAAATCCAACTACTGACACAATAAAAACCCCGTTCCTCTTGAGAGCTAAAAGAGAGGAAGAAATAAAAACTAACGAAAATAACAGTGCAACAAAATCATGAATAAGAAAGAAAAATACAATCTCTTGTACCAGCGGTGGCAATGCTGCTTTATGGTTTTGTATCACTTTGTGTGCTAATCCTCTTTCTGGTCTTGGTCCCTTTTTCTCCCTTGTGTTTTTAAGGGTTATAAAAAAAAGATTTGGGACGGTTAATAAAACAAAATAAGGTCACTATGAAGTAATATCAGCACACCCCTTATCCATATATTTTCTTTAATGACTAATCTGTTCTTGTTTAATTAGTGTTAATTTGATTAATTAGTTAATTAATTTTCGTTAATTAGTTACTTAATTTTGGTTATAGTTAGTGTTAGAAATTTTTTTGAGTTATAGTTTTTGAAAAAAAATAGAGAGTGTGTTAGAGAGGAAGAAGAAGAAGTTTGGGGAAATCAGGTTTTACCTAAAATCAATAACAAACATAGATGAGTATGAGGAAGAAGGTGAGAAACATCATGAATAACATAATATTGAAGGTTCAAAGACGTTTAGAGATGACGATTTGGGATATTTGTTGGATGATCCAAATTTTGATGTGGAATAAAACCTAGACGACGATTTAACAAGAGAAAACGATGAATCACATCAAAATGAAGATAATAATGCATCAAACAATCATGTATTGTGTTAAGAATCTCAAAAACCCACTTTATATGAGTTTGTATGTGATCGGTAACAAAAAAAATTCATTTTTGCATGCATTTAATGTCATGGACGTCTCAGAATCGATAGATAATGGAGTACCATATCTACCGATTGCACAATCCTGTTACAAAATAATGATATAATCGGTAGTCTCGTGAATTACTTACTACCTATTATACAAAATCCCCAAATTGAATTTTGTTTGAATTTCTGTTTGCATAATCGGTAGTTTAAGAATACTTATTATCTACCGATTATGTTTGTCGCCCCCAAAAATGAATTTCTCCAAACATATAAATTTTATTTGTAAACTTTATAATTGGTAGTATATGGTATATCGTTATTTACCGATTACATTGTAATCGGTAGTTGTTTAACAAATTAAACCTCCGATTATACTTGTTTTTGTGTACAGAACTTGTCTTGATTTCTTTCTATAATCGGTAGTACAGGAACATAATTAACTACCAATGATTGATAATCGGTTGCACGGGGATATTATTATCTACCGATTATTGTTAATAGGTAGTAAGGTAACATAATTATCTACCGATTATTGTTGTCTAACTCATTGCTATTTTACGTAGATTATTGAATGGGTTAATCCTGTTTCATATGAGGGTCCTGATACTTCCCTACACTATGCAAATAATTTGGTATCCTACCTACCCACTCTTGCCTTGTTCTAAGAATGTATGTTACATGGTTAGCTTATGATATTTGTTTTGTTATATGCGCATTAAGACATTTGGAAGTAAGGCGTAGGAAAAGGAATGACTTATCAACAAGGGAAAAGAGAAGATGTGCGTTGTAGTTCAGAACAATTGCGTGAGAGTTGATCGATTTTAAATGATTTGTGAGAGAGGTGGCGAGCGAAAGAGTCACGTGGGAAAGGATCGTAAATACGTAAACAAGACGGAGAGGATATACCGAGGTAATTCAAAGAAGATTGGATGCCCATTTAAGATTATCTTCAATAAGCCCGACGGTAAGAAAGGTAAAGTTTGGATAATGTCTAGAGTTGCTAATGGTCGTCACAACCACGAAGATCCGGAAAGTCTTGTTGGGAACGTAATGGTTGCCAAGTTAAAACCAAAGGAAATGGAGACGGTGAAGTCTATGAGGAACGTAATGAAAGCAAGTGAAATCCTATCGAAGATAAAGGTGGACGACCCCAACAACTTGTCTTTGTTGTCTACAATTAATTCGGTGCTAGCAACGATCAAAAGGATGGAATGCGATGGTCGAATGGTTATGCAACAATCAGAGTGGTTAGCCGAGAAACACAATTGCACGTTGAGAAAAGAAGAAAGGGATGGTAAGGTGATTCATATTTCCTTGGCACATCCGAAGATGATCCAATTGGCTCAATGCTTTCATCAAATTTTGTTGATAGATGCTACTTACAATACAAACAGGTACAACTTGCCGTTGTTGAACATTGCTTGCCACACTTCGGAAAAATGCACATTTACGATGGCGTGGGGTTTAATGGATGCTGAGAACGATATGATTTTCATTTGGATGTTGCAAACATTAAGGTCGATTTATAATGGCGAGCATTTTCCAAGGGTTATTGTAACGGATAACGATCAAGGCTTGATGAATGCAATAAAGGTAGTGTTTCCGGAAGCCCAGAATTTGCTTTGTACGTGGAACATTCAATGAAACATCAAATCCAATTGCAGACATCATATCCAAGCTAAAAAACGAAACAAATGTACCAAGAGGTCGAAGGAAGAGGATGAACGTATTAGTAAACTAACGGTGGAAGAACGAGAAGAAGAAAAAGGTTGTCCGATGAAAAGTGGGTCGAGGATGGAATAAAGTGGTCTTTATTTATAAAAGCATGGGATAAGCTAGTTTGGTCGATGACGGAGGAAGTTTATGAATACAACTTGAAGAACTTTGAGGATGAATGGGGCAAAAACTATCCCAAACCAGTTAAGTATTGCAAAACAAAATGGTTGGGACCGCATAAGGATAAGTTTGTATTTGCATGGACATATGAATATCGGAACTTCAAGAACGAGGCAACAAGCATTGCAGAGGCGTCCCATGGCCGATTAAAGAACATACTAGTCGGTAGTCAAAATGGGGTTGTGTCGGTCCAAGAAGCAATCCATGAGTTCACCAATCGTGACTTCACTAAGATTTATGGTTCAATGGAAAAAAGTCGGCATAGATTCCCGTTGGCACATTTAAAAAATAAAAATCTTCTAAGGGGTATAGTTTACAAAGTTTCTTGGTGGGCAATAAATTTCATGATACAACAATTGGAGTTGTACAGAGATCACAATGATGAGACTACGATTTATAACTGCAAGACGATGATAGGTATTGGACTCCCGTGTTGTCACATGCTTGGAAGGTATATTTAAGTGATTGACATTAATGATATTCATCCCTTTTGGAAGCAATTAACTTTCACTCCAAGTAACCCGGTGGTTGATAGTGCGTCGTTCGTGGAGACGGAAATGTTTGCACGAATACTCGAGCGTTACTCTACGTCAAATGGGACACAAAAGCAAATATTGATGCACCATATAGAGGAAGCCCTTCACCCCTGTCTAAAGGTTGTTCAGGAACCAATGAAAGGAAAGGCGATGGGTAGGCCGAATACCGAAAAGCCGAGGTCAATTCAAAGAAAATAGTTGAAGGAATGGTTATCTAGTCAACGTGACCTTTCTAGGCATGAACATACTGAAGCTGAGCATGAAGATGTGCCGACTCTAAGGAAAAGGGGTCGTCCAAGGAAGGATCAAGGTGGACCAAGCTCACGACAAGTCAAATCTAAGGTCTCTACGATTCTTTCTCAACTAAGTCAAACCCAACCTATACACGATTAGTATTTGGAACAACTCCCTATACTCATTATACCATTTGTTTTGTCCACCGACAATGTCGATGGGGATGACAACTGTGGTTTTCACGTTGCTTCGAAACAAATATGAGACTTTAGTGAGGCGGTTACCGAGAATATCACCCACTGGCAATATTTAAGAAATAAGATGGCCGCCCAATTATTGGAGGATAACGAATTCTATATTGAAATGATGAGAGAAGAAGATAGACATGTTAGAGAACAAGAGATCAAAGAGTTATATACTCGTGTAAAATGTCAAAACGGATTGGAGACAATCGGATCCAAGTATTGGATGGTAATGTCGATATGTGGGTTCTTTTATCGGATATATTGAACTGCGTGGTATATTATTTCTGTCCTCCTTCATTAGGAGTGAGTGTTACATTTACACCCACAAGGACGGTGTGTGATGAGTCGGTCAAGGATAGACGAATTATTGTGGCATGGGTTAATAGCAATCATTTTATCGGTTTAAGGTTAACAGATGATTGTCCATTACCTTCATTGAGTAGGTGGTCGGATTACTTCCCAACTAACCATTGTAAGGAATGGTTGAAGCAATACGAGTCCAACATGAAGTGTTGGGATCGTTTAACAAACTTTGTCAAGGACCCAACTGATTTGACCTAGGATGGTGAGTAGTTTAGTTGATCATGTGATTTTGAACATTGGGTATATATTAATGCAATGTTTTGTGATCGTTATCAAAAAAAAATCATTTTTGCATGCATTTAATGCCATGGACATCCCATAATCGGTAGATAATGGAGTACCATATCTACCGATTGTATCCATAATGGAATTAAACTTAAAATTTTTGCATAAGTATAATCGGTAGATTAAAGATCAGATTTATCTACCGATTCTATTGTAATCGGTAGTTTAATGAACAAATTAATCCTCCGATTATACTTGTTTTTGTGTACAGAACTTGTCTTGCTATAATCGGTAGTCCGGGAACATAATTAACTACCGATTAATCTATAAAACCCATAATCGGAAGAAAGTATCAAACCTTATCTACCGATGTTACTGAAATATAACCGATTTTGTACCCTATTTGGCAGGAATAAACAACCATTTGAACAATGTACGACCACATTTTTTAAAAATTTAGCCGTTACACTAGCCTTTGGGTGTTTATTGTATATAAAAGGAACTCTTCTCTCAACAAAAAACCCCACAATTCTCAAACTAACTCATTTTTCTTCATCTTCTCAAAAAACCTCACACTTCTTAAACAAGGCTACTAGCTGGTCCACCAAGGAAGATGTTGCAGCTGTTCGGGCGTGGGTGGTTACCACGATGCATGATTCTCATCTAAAAATGAAATCTTCTCAAACCGTATAAGCTTTTTGGAACCGGGTTTTCCAAGTTTTGTGGGTTTAGATGGCAATGGAGGTGAAAGAACATGGAACGTGGTCAGGGATCGATTCGAACAACTCTATGATCGTTGTGATTGTTTTAGAACTGATTTGTACAATGCCAAGTTTAGTTTCCCTGAGCTCAATATCAATGGATATGTAAGTATATCTCAAATAGATGTTAATCAAATCAATTCTGATCTCAATATAATACTAACAAATTGTTCATTACTTTTTTCAGACTCCTCATGCTCTTAAGGACTATAGGAATATGTATGGCAGAAAGTTCACGCATTTTGCATGCTATGATGTATTGAAAGAAAATGACAAGTATTTTGATCACGAGTATTTCAATGACGACTGTTGGTCAATTAGGCATCAAAACTAATCAAGTGTAATGTTATGATCTACTTTATGTATAATCGGTAGTCTAAGAAATTTTTTAACTACCGATTGTATATGTTGCCCCAAATTCAAAATCGAAAAAATTATCAAATTTCCAACATTTTCAACAAGTATAATCGGTAGTCTGAGAATTTTTTTAACTACCGATTGTATATGTTGCCCTAAATTCAAAATCTAAAAAATTATCAAATTTCCAACATTTTCAACAACTATAATCGGTAGTCTAAGAATTTTCTTAACTACCGATTGTATATGTTTCCCCAAATTCAAAATCGAAAAATTATCAAATTTCCAACATTTTCAACAAGTATAATCGGTAGTCTAAGATTTTTTTTAACTACCGATTGTATATGTTGCCCCAAATTCAAAATCGAAAAAATTATCAAATTTCCAACAAGTATAATCGGTAGTCTATGTTTTTTTTTAACTACCGATTATAATATAAAATGTGTCCAGAAACCAAGCGGTTCCATCAGTAGGTGTAATCGGTAGATAATTATCTACCGATTTTAGATCAGCAGGTGTATTCAGTAGATAGTTATCTACCGATTGTTGATGAACATGCTTAATCGGTAGGTGATGCAAACCACTTATCTACCGATTATAATGTAAAATTTCAACAAAGTTACTTATTAAAAATGAATCTCTTGTAGATCAATCAATAATTCACAAAAAGAACATAAAATCCATTCATCATCCAAAAATTAATCCATACATCATCTAGAAAGTAAAAATAATGTTAGAACATTAAACACCAGGAATATTAAACACCAGGGACATATCCATAATGTAAACAAGTTTCTTAGAAATCAACTTTGAAAATGATGTTCTCTAACAAAACAACCACAATCTAATTTCTAGATTTTTTGGTTTTAGTACGAGGAAGACGAGCACCAGGGACATATCTTTTAGCATCAGGGACATTGGCTTCACCCCCAGGGACATTGGCTTCACCATCAGCACTCGATGAACCGCGAGATCTTTTACTGTGCTTTGTTGCTAGCCTCTTAGGCTTATTCGAAGCTTTCTCCCCAAACTTGGTTGCATAAGCTTCATTATCAATGTTATCTATTAGGTATTTATGCTCTTTCATCTTATTAATTGATAAGGGTACTCCCGCATTTATACACCCATTAATCTTCTTGGAGAAAAATGCAAACTCTTTTTCTGTTTTTTACAATAATAATCAAATGATTATTATCTAAAATATTGAGTCGTGATATTAAAATCAAAAGGAAATAACATTACGTTCATCCTTTCATAACCAGAGGGTTTTTATTTGATGATACAAGTATAATCGGACACCTTGGTGGTCTTTCCTTTATCTTCATGTATCACATGAAGATGAGAATGCTCCCGGTACCATACCATATAACGTGGATCTACTTCATCACCTCGGTTGACAAGTCTCCCATCGTTGATTATATATTGCATCATGTTATTCCAATCTTCAACGGATGGGTTACCAGAGTAAACTACTGTGATAGAGTCCTTACCATATACAGAATTCTCCACGTCCAATTTGAACCTGCCACACATGTGACTCCAAGGTTCTTCTTGGACATAAACGAGTTGATGCATCACCATAAAGGCATTGTATATATCATATCTAGTGGGATGACACAAGGGTCCATAGTAAAACGACAACTCAGACCTTCCCGCTATATGTCCACTAGCTCGGTCTTCCATGTATGGATCAAATCATACATCTTTGGACGCCATCAAGTCTAATTTCCTCCTGAAAGAAATCAACTCCTGCTCCTTAGACCCTGAACGGTTGTTGTCGAAGATGTATTTTGTTCCTCTGGGTGTTCCTTTCTCCCATATCGGATTCTCTTTGGCCAACTCGAGGGACGGGAAGTGGTCATAGATCCATGTCTAGTGTACATATCAAACCAAGTATGAGAAAATTGATTCTTAAAAGATAAAAAAATAAATAACAATCAAAGCATCAATAGAGTTACCAAAATACCTTTAGTAGGCTCACATTCCCGGTAATTTGGCTAGTTGATTCCCTCGATGCCTTTCTCAACTCTTCCATCAAGAACGTATAACATGCGGTGCCCCACGAATAGTCACGAACTTTATTGAGAGGATGCAAAAGTTGTAGAAGGTTGGCGTCGACCCGGTTGCCACTACAATTGGGGAAAATGACACATCCCAAAACACATAGGAGATATGTTGTGGATGCAGCATTCACTTCGTCGTCGCTAAACTCTGGATTCATTTCTTCTTTATCCTAGGTGCCTTTGAACATATTCATCAAGTGAACCATGCTGAACTGTCTGGTTTTGTAACGAAAGCACCGGGTGAACTCAGTGTCGGATGTCGCTCGATCCCAACCAAGGCACTTCTGAGTGTAAAAATAAAGTTGTTCCCAGCTTAACTGCTTCACATAATCTAACTTGACGGATGTACCATGGTCAACGAGACTTAGAATCTGCACCACATCATCTGGGGTGATCGTCATGTGGAAGGTATTGGTCTCAGGATACATTCTCTCCAGGAAGGCTGATATCGACACCCGGTCATGCTCTAACATTAAATTCTCAGCAACAGTAGATAACCCCGAGTTATAAGTAATTTGCTTGAACCTTTCACACTCACCATCTAACGTCCAATCTTTCATTTTTCTTGGTGCAGTTGTAGGTTTGAGTAGACGAACCGCATCAGAATGGTCTTAATATACACGACGAATTATAAAATAATTAGAATCACAGTTAACACTCTACAACTAAAAAGACAATAGGTTAAGAATAATTTTTTATAATTATTACCTCAGCTGAATAAATTCTTTGTCCCAAGAGTCTTTGTATCCAAATAACAGATCTCCTCCATCTCTTAGTAACCCAGGGATTTGGCCTTCTTGAATACCCTTCATCTTCAAAGAGGCGGGGACTTGGTGTCCTCCTTTTTTCTTAATTACCTTCTTTGTACCTTGTCCTTCTCCTTGTGTACCACTTGGTTCTCCTTCTTCTTGGTTTCTAACTTGTGGAGCACTTGGTTCTCCTTCTTTTTGGTTTCTAACTCTTGGAACACTTGGTTGAGTTCCTTCCGTGATAGAGATTCCGCTAGCGCTCTTTTCTCTTCTTGCACTAGTTGTTACTTTCTTACCCCTTTCACGACGAGGCCTCGAAACAATTGTATCTTGGGCTTGCTTAGATCTCCTTTCCCTAAAATAAATAAATAAATAACAATTATTCCAAGAAGACACCGTTTAATCACTACATAATCGGTGGACAAAGTACATAAAACTCAAACGATTGTTCATAATCGGTAGTCAAGTAAGCACAATAAATAACGATTAATACAATCGGAAGTAAAATACATAACCTATCTACCGATTGAAACCATCTAACATAATCGGTAGTTACATAAAATTATTAACTACCGATTATGTGTAAATTGGTACATGAAGACAATCGGCAGTTAATGACTAAATATAACTACCGATTATGTAGTATGTTTTTAGGAATCACTAACTTTCATAATCGGGAGTTTAAACCTATACGAAACTACCGATTAAGCCTAAATTTTAATACAGGAATTTAATCGGTTGTTAGTGACTAAATATAACTACCGATTATGGTCGATGTTCTTTAGGAATGAAGAACACGAACATAATCGGTAGATAAAACACATCACTAAACCTCCGATTATGACAAATAACCGAAAACCCTTCAAATTCTATTGACAATTTCATTCGATTGAAGCAAAATAAACACAAATAATGGTAAACCCTTACCTCATTGGAGACATTAGATAGTTCTGGAGAGGCTGATTGTCAGAATCAGTCTCCATATCTAGATCATCGTCTTCGTTTTCTTCATGTTCTTCATCTTCTTCATTATGTTCTTCAACGATCTCTCTATTTGTTATTCTCTCGGAAAAATTTGGCCAATTAGTTTTATTAGCTTGACGGGTTGTTTGCTTTTTTCGAGCCATTTTTAGATTGTAATTACGATGATGAATTAGTTTACGATGATACGATGAATTGGTTTACGATGAATTAGTTTAGGCACAATCGGTAGTTAGAAAAGAAGAGAAGAAGAAGATAATCGGTAGAGAAGAAGAAGCTACAAGGTTTAGGTTTTTATACTTTTATTAGTGAAAGGGTATATATGTATTTTTTTGATTAGTAAAAGGGTATATAGGTATTTTTACCTACCATTAGGCTATCCCATAGCCACATATGTTGGATGGGTATAAACTAGTCGCCCCAAATTCTTCTTTTGTAGCCCTAAAAATTGCCAGGTTTTTCTCCTATAGCTTTAAATGAAACAAAGCTGTTCCTGTGAAGAAATGCTTGAACTCTGCAACATTTAGCATCAATATTGTCACGGGAGACAAGACACTTGGATGCTTCAGTTTTCCGATTATAAGTTGAGAAAATCTTTCTAAAGTGGGAGAATTGAACTAAGCCGCTCCTTGTCATGGAAAAAGGGTGATATCCAGTGTCTCGGGATGCAAATTTAAACCTGTGTGTCCAAGGAGAAGAGAAATGTTCCGTATCTTCCAACTTATTCTTTTTACTCCTTAACGACCATACTACGATATCTTCCATACTTTTGCGAACACACAATACTTGAACTAAACAAAGACACTCACCCAGCACCGTGAGTCGTCTTATAGGGCCTTCCACACCTTGACTAGGAGCAATATTTGGTAATGGAATATTTTGGAACAACTCGCCCTCTAAATCGAATGAAACAAGATTCATGTTCTTGAGGTCTACCCAATGTATCGTTCTATTTGAAAAAACACCAACCGATCGAGTTAACAAATGAGGGATATTTTCTCCTTTGTCTCTCCACCCAATGTCATCTAAGAGTGTGATTACCTAAAATATGGTAACACAATCAAATGAATCAATACAATCAATAAAATCAAATATTTAAAAGATATTATAAACCTGATTGAATCATTAACAAAAATATTTATGTAAAAAATTGTTTATTGAAGTTTTGAATGATTACATATGATGATCAAAAAATATATTGAGCCTCATCTAATTGTAATTTTTTCTTAGTCTGGTTACTCTTCCATTCTCTTAGTCAGTCTTCTCTTTCTAATCTTTTTCCAACCCCTTCTTCAGTTTTAGAGTCCAGTATTTATAGTGTTTTATAAGGATCCCACCAAATCTTATTCTTCCAGCTATTTGATCTTATCTTAATCCTCTTAAGTTATTTGTTTCGTACACTTTTTGCATGTTTCAAAGGATACGATGCAGGTCTTCTTTGATTATCCGATCATATGTTGGACGAATTGCACCCCCTCTTGCGGTCCTTCTTCTTGGCTTGCCTAATTAGATTCTTCCACATAATTATTCCTGTAATTATGGTGCAAGTATATTGATTTGTGGATCATATAATCTTTTTTGAGTTGTTGCACGTTTGGCACGTGGTATGCAGGAAAGATGTGTCATGCTTTAAATCCATCTGTATTATGCTTGTCCCGCATTCTATATGGTTGACACATGCTCTTCACACAACAAATGTATTATGCAATCTACGAGAAATTGTATATCACACTTTGACTTCTCCTGAACCGCAGTCTGCATGATCGATACGTGTCTCTCACGCAGTAAAGATGTCAGGTCTGTGACATATGTCTTGCTTCTGTCAGTTTTGCGCCAGCTGTCCTATTATTTTGACTGTCAGTTGAACTTATTTGAACCGTCGATTTTTCTCTGAGATATGAAAAAAGACTTTTAGGTCTTGATCTGGTGCTTTTCGAGCTATCGTAATCTGATGATTTTATTTTAAAATCTCGACATGTATATGGTAGAGATTTAGTAATCACAATTTGCCCTTTTTTCTTTCATATTCTATAGAAAGTAGAATTTGGGAGAAAAATTATCACGTTCATATTGATTTCCACGTCGCCTTCAATACAGTTTATCTTTCCTGTTTAATGTGTTTTTATTTTTCTGACGGTTACTTTTCGAAATCCTCATATAAAGTTAAGTCTCATCAGACTCTTCAGTTATTATATTTGTCCGTTTTTGTCTTCTTCTTCATAAAGCTTCTTCTTAATTCCTGGAATCTGATTAGTTCAATCTTTCTGTGTCGATCTTTTCTTTTAATAAGGATTTCTTTTCATTAGGATTGGGTATTCTTTTCTTCCTGAATTCAAGATTTTTTTCTGATAAATTTTTTTATTCTTCCATTGCTGCAGGTATGAATCTTATCTTCATTTTCTGATTTGTTCTAACTTTGGTTCTATGATTTGCTTGAGAAACGATGATAGTAATGTTAGTGATCAATAAATGATGATAATGATGGTTCTGAAGTATTTATAGCTTCAATTTGTTGATTTTTTCTACTTGAACTTTGATTCTGGAAAATCCATGATTAATACTGTTGATTTTTAAGCTTTTTTCTGATAAATTTTTTGATTCTTCCATTGCTGCAGGTAAGAATCTTATCTTCATTTTCTGGTTTCTGGTTGATATTTCCTGGTGAAATTGTTAGTGATTGATCTTGTTTATGATTAATTTATTTTTGTCTACATCCTTGCCCATGTTCATTATCGAAGTTGAAGTTAAATCTAATATTGCCTCTGTTGATTATGTAGATTTCATTATGTCAGGAGAGAAAGGTAGCAATACTTCTAAATCTGTTCCGCACCAAGGTAAATAGCCTTTGGAGAAATCTGTCCCGTACTAGAGTAAGCAGCTTTTGGAGAAATATCACTCGCACCGAAGTAACCAGCCTTTAGAAAAATCTGACCCCCACCAAAGTAAGCAGCCTTTAGAGAAGAAAATATCTCGATACTATGCGGAAAAAAACAAAGACAAGAGGAAAATCTGGTCCTTCAGATCCTCAGCCTATTAATGTGATTCACCCCACACATACTTTACCGAATATTGCAAGTGCTACTACGGCTGCGGCCAAGAAAAGTTCTTTTCGTAGGAACAAGCGGACCAGTGATAGCTTGGGTTTCAGATCTGAAGATTTTGAAGTGTTTAAGAGAGAGCATAATTTGATGGAGTTCAAAGTTTCCCTTTATGAACCCGCTGAAGGTGGTGAAATAACGCTAGATATGATTCGGAATTTCCCGTATAGCGCGAATAAGTTGTTGATATCTGCGGGCGCATTAGATACGGGCCTGGAGCTTCCCTTATACAAGAGTGGAGAGTCATTTCAATATGAAGTTTTTTTGGGTCGCAGTAAAGGGGATACTCATTTTGCGGGTCGTTCCATTGCTCAGTATAATGGAAATTGGTGGCGCATGTTAAATGAGTATCATAAATGTAGCAAAGGGGAAACAAATTTCAAAAGTTATATTCCCTATCCTTCGAAGCGTAAATATAATACCGTAGCAAATTCCCACGCTAATTACATTGATGCTTTGGCTGCGAAGAATTATAAAAATGGAGTATCGGTTCGGGCCGTAGAGGTGGTGAGGGTTTTCGTCAACTTTGGGAGGTTGATAGTACCAAGGAGAAATGTATCCCTGGAAAAAATAAGACTTTGAAAGAAAAACTTCGTGATGACCATGACTTCAGGTGGTATCGTACCCCCTGGTAATCGAAGGTCCCTGGATTTATGGCTTTGCGTAAGATACTATGTTCCGCAACCTTACTTCTGGTCTGCAAGTTTATTGCCCCTGGCAATTAAATTTTGATGGTTTTTCTTTCAATTATGATGAAAGGGTACGTATGATTATATTGTTTAATTTTTATATCTTCTTCCATTTTATTTAAGCCGTTGTTGTCTTGTATAGCCTCGAGTGGAAGGAGATTCTGAAAGTGATGCGGGCAAGAAACGAAAATTTACTGTTGTTGGCAAAAAGAAGGTATGGTTTACTTAAATGAATTTGTATAATATGGTTGTATTTATTGAGTGATTTTCTCATTATCTGTGTATTTGATAGGGTCAAAAAGCATCCGACACTTCTACTGAGCCTGAGGAAGGGGAAATTCGTGACACTATTACTCCTTCAAAAAATATTGAAAGAAATGACGGTGGTAGCTCTGATGATGATGAATCTGAAAAAGGTGATGATGGCAAAAATATTGCATTTCAATCAATGGACCAGGATAAGATATATTGATTAAGACCGTATGTTCCAAATCCAAAGATTCCCATAAGAGTTTTGAGGGTCAGTCTGCTGGTGGCCCCGTAAGTTCTTCTGTTAGCGTGGGAGAGACCAAAACTGATAAATTGATGAATGAATCTATCTCCTTGGATTGTGGTGTGGGTATTGGTGCATCTGCTTCTCAATCTACCGCTTCTCAATTTTCATTTCTTCCTCTACAATTCTCGCCTCCTTTATATGAAGATGATTTCGTTGTGCACTCTGTTAGCGAGGAAGGAGGTTCATATGATTAAGAAGAACATGAGGTAACTAGCACTATCATCACTAATGAAGGTGGTAACGGGGGTAGAGCTGTTATTGATGCTCCCCACAAGAATGACAATAAAAGTGCTTCAAACAGTGATAAAGGCAAAGGAATAATGGAAGATTAGAGCCTTATTGATGAAGAATAAGAATATTTTCCTTGGTTCATGTCGAAAGATTTACTGTCTGTTATGCATAATTTCCAACCTATAGAAACTGATACTCCCGCAGTGGCATCTTTGCGTGAGCCTATGAGATCCGTTTCTTATGAGTCAGTGAAAGAAGCTTGGTTAAAGGATCAAGGCAAACCCATTCGTTCTTATTTTGATATTAATCTTCCTTCTTCCCTTTTTGATGTGATTGCTCTTGCGGATGGTGCGGCATATTCTTTCCCTCAACAAGCCATGTTATAGGTATATACATGTACTGAATAAATAAAAAAAATTGTAGTTTGCCCGTGGTCAAAATGCTACTTACGTTGCGTACAAGTACTACATGGGACGGTCGATTACAATGGAAAAATAATATAAGCAAGTGGAGGAAAAATTGATTAAAGTTGAAGAAGAAAACTCTAACTTTCGGGCAGAGTTTTCACAGAAGAATGTTGCGGTCCAAGGTGCAGAAGAATTGAAGCGGGACAATGAGATTTTTCGCAGCAATTGTTGGATTTTCAAAATCAAGGTTTGGTCTTTTTCTCTTTTGCTATTTTATTTTATAATTTATTGTTATCTCCTGAAGTATACTTTATGGAATCAACGGGGGGTTTAGATCTTATAAATAGGATGCATAGTAGAAACAAGCGTCTTACTGAACACGTAATTTAAGTTAATAAACAAAATGCGGAGGTTAAGGAAAGATGTAACACACTGCTTGATGATTTGGATTGTGTAAAATTTCAGCATGAAGAATTGTATACAAAATATTGTTTATTGGATTCACATATGCGTCGTAATAATAATGAATTGAATTTTGCTCTTTCTTGGACTAAAGATAGTCTTACTAAAATATGGGCGCGGGTGGAAGAGTTGGAAGATGAGACTCACAGACTTTATTTAGAAGGCAAAAATATCCTTTTGGAGGTTTCTTCTTCCTGGTCGTTTCATGATTTTCAGTATTCTACTTATGTTGCTCAACTTATTAAGAATAGAGATGATGCAGTAACGAATGTTCGTGCTAAGGAAAATGCGTTAATAGAGGCTAGATCTAAGATAACTAGACTATTGGAAGTTGAGCGTTCACATGAAGTTGATATTTATCATTATCAAAAGAGAATGGGAGAACTCATATAAGAGATGAATCAATTACGTCATGAAGATGCATTGAAACAGGTAGAGTTGGATCGATACTGTCAATATTTTCATCGCCTTAGAGATGATTATCAAAAAAATTCAAAAGAATATGAATATCTTGATGAGTCCAGAGATGCAGTAGTTCATGAACTAAAAAAGTCTGAATCCCTCGCAAGAGGTATCTAATTTATTGCATAATTGCGGTTCTATAACATTTTTTTCATTACTTAGTCTTTTATTTACATTATGTTATAGGCTTCGAGGAAAAGCTCAGAGTTGCGACTTCACGAGTTAAAGAAGTTGAGGGAAAGCTCCAGCTTGCAACTACCAAAACAGATGAAATTGAGGGACAATTGAAGCTTGCAAATGCTAAAATTGTTGAAGTTGAGAATCAGCTGAAACTTGTGAACATCAAGGTTGATAAAGCTGAGGAAGATCTAAATCTTGAGACCTTTAGAGCCAATGATGCGGTCCAAAGTTTGGCCATTGAGCAGGGGAGAGTAAAATACTGGAAAAATCAGGTTACTTTATTGGATGAACGGAAAAAAAAAGATGCAAATCAAATTTCTCAGTTAAATATTGAACTTGGAACTGCACGGGCCAAAGCTGTCTGGCTGAAAACCAAAGAAGGTATATGAGTGGCTAAAGAAATTAATAGCACTTTAGATAGAGTGGAAAAAGATGGATTTACCAAAAAGTATCTTCGTAAAGAAGTTCCAAAACATCCTTCTCCAAGTGTTGGTCCCGCTGCCCTTTAGTAATTTCTGTTAATCTTTTGGTGCGCATGTTTGCTTCTTTTTTGATTTGTAGAATGTAATACCTATGAATTATTTTGAACATATATATATTAGTATTTTAATCTTAGAAACATAAGCATGTAATTGAATTTTATAATGAGTGTGAATTGAGAAACTACAAGATAAGAATATACCTTGAGTTACCTTTGAGGGCACAGTTATACGATCAACTTCACCTTGGCCAAAAAGAAGTTAACAATGTAGCCCCAATTGTGAAGTATAAAGATTACACCTATTTTCACAATTAATAACATATCATGTTAGGCATCTCTTGCTTACGAAATATCCATTGTTCACACACTCATAGACATCTGCATGGATTTTTCTAGAGAGATTGAAATTATCATGCTTTACCTAGTATGAAGTAATGTAGTGAGATAACACATTTTGTGATATTGAAGTTGTTGTTGCATGATTCCTTTTTATTTTTTATGGATAATATGGCTTGATGTATTGTGTATTCCAAGGATGCCGCAACAACACTTCTCCGTTCATATTTTGTAGATGATATGATCCTTGTCCTGCAATATCATGCATAATATAGGGTCCTCCCCATGTGGGTGTGAATATCTTTTATTTTTTGTTTCTTTGGTATTCTGGGATTCGGCATTGTGCATATTGTCCTTCCACAAAGTTTCACAATTTCACTTTCTTGCTGTACTCTCGGGCTAACCTTCTTTGATAATTTTTCATTTTCTGGAGCACGGTTTCTCTTCTTTCTTCTAAATCATCTAACTTTTTAAGCATTAAATATGTGTTTAATTCTTTTCCCAAGCTTCTGTCTTTGTAGTTGGTAAGATGATTTCAGTGGGAATAACTGCTTCTGCTCCATAAGTAAGAAGGAATGATGATTCACCATTTGCTTCTCTCTTTGTTGTACGATAAGCCTATAAAGTAGTATGAAGTTGTTCACACCATCTTTTATAATGTCCATCTAGAGTCTTTTTCAGATTCATAGCAATGGTTTTATTTGTTGCTTCAGGTTGACCGTTGCTTTGAGGATAAATAGGGGTGGACTTGCTCTTTTGAATATTAAATGTTTCAAAAAGCATATCAATATTTTTTCCTTTCAATTGTTGTCCGTTATCAGAGACTATAGCCATTGGGATTCCAAATCTACGAATTATGTCTTTAAATAGGAACTTAAGAACATCAGTATCTCTGATCCGCCTAGAGCTTCTGCTTCGACCCATTTAATGAAATAATCAGTTGCTACAATCAGGTATTTTCTTTTCTGCGTGCCTTCTACTAAAGGTCCAACTATGTCCACTCCCTATTTTACAAAGGGCCATGGACTCAATACAAAATTCAGTTCTGTTACAAGGGCTTTGATTCTTTTAGCAAAACGTTGACATTCTTCACACCTTCTTGCTAGATGAGCCGCATCTTTATTCATATATGGCCAATAATATCATTGCATTCTTGTTTTGAGTGCAAGTGAGCGTCTTCCACTATGATTCCCTGCATCTCCATAATGAATATTACTGAGAATGCATTGTCCCTCACGCCTTGATAAACATCGAAGCAAAGGTCCAAGAAATGATCTGCGGTATAAAATTCCATCCCGCAATTGATAATTTACGGATTTAGATTGAATTTTTATTGCATCTTTTGTGTTTGCGGGCAATATTCAATTTTATAGATATTGATATAATTGTAGCATCCAATCTTCTTTAGTTATTAATTCATCTTCCGATTTTCGTGGTAGAGTTGCATCATCTTGGATGGCTTCATTTTCAATATCTTCACCTACCTCTTCTTCCAAATTTTCAACTGATTGTACCTTGATGGATGGTTCATATATTCGTCCAATTTTAATTGTTGAGGTGCTTTGGTCTTTCAACATTGATGAAATATATGCTAAGGCGTCATTCTTATGATTCTTTTCTCTAGGTAGATGAAAAAAAATGATGTTCGATATTTGAGATGCCAGTTGTTGAACTAAATTCTTGTACGCTATCAGATCTTCATCAAAAACTTAATATTTTAATTCAACTTTTCGAATTACTAGTTGTGAATAACTTGTGACTCGTACATCAGTTACTCCTAATTCATTGATGAGTCTAAGAGCATGAACTACTGCCTTATATTCCACTATGTTATTTGTATGCTCCCCAAATTCCAAACGAAATACATGAACCATTCGATCTCCAGTTGGAGTTGTAATCACGATTCCTATTCCAGCTCCGTCTTTATTTCGTGATCCATCAAAAAACACTTCCCATCTGTGGGAATCGGAAGAGTCTAAAATATCTTAGGAATCATCTTCATTCTCTTCTGCTCCCGGCATATTTTGAACTTCGGATCCATCATCCAAAGGTAAGTCCGTAAGAAAATCTGCTAGAACTTGTGATTTTTGATCAATCTGTATTTCGAATAGAATATGGAATTGTTCCAATTGTGCGTTCCATTTTTCTATTCTCCATACTTTTCCCGCATTCTTCAATACAGATTCTAATGGAGCTTTGTTTGGTACCCGAACATAATGTGTTAAGAAATAAGTGCGGAGCTTTTGTGTGGCCAAACCTAATGCGAGCACTAGTTGTTCAATCTTGGTATAATTTCTTTCTGCTGGATTAAGAGTTTTGCTAATGTAATATACTAGTTTTTCCACTTTCTCATTTGTTCGTACTAGTATTGCACTCACAACATCTTCTGTTGCGGCCACATATAAAGCTAATACCTCCTCTGGTTCTGGTTTTTGTAATGTTGGTATTATTGCGAGGTAATATTTTATGCTTTGAAAAGCGCGTTTGCAGTCTTTATTCCACACAAATTTGCTCATTTTCTTTAGAGTATCAAAAAATGGTTTACACTTTTCAGAAGATCTTCCAATGAATCTGTTAATCGAAGCTAAGCAACTATTTAACTTTTGAACTTTTTTGACATTTCTTGGAGAGGGCATATTAACAATTGCTTGAATTTTGGATGGAACAACTTCAATTACATTTTTAGTGACCACGTATCCTAAATTTTTTCCTTATATAACTCCAAAAGTACATTTATCTGGGTTGACCTTCATTTTGTATTGGCGTAGGGCTTGAAAAATTTCTCTCAAGTCCTGGAGATATTCTTTTGAAAGTTTAGTTATTACGAGCATGTCATCTACATATACTTCCAATGTGCGGCTTATCCATGGTTTAAAAATTGCATCTACAAGTCGTTGATATGTTGCCCCCGCGTTCTTTAATCCAAATGGCATTCTGGTATAGCAATATAATCCATACGGAGTAAAGAATGCAGTATGTTCTTAATCTTCTCCGGCTAATGCAATTTGATTGTATCCTGATTGTCCATCCATAAAAGATAAAGTCTCATGTCCTTCAATTGCATCTACCGATTGGTCAATGCTAGGTAGCGGATAACTATCTTTCGGACATGCTTTTTTTAAATTGGTGAAGTCTATACAGATTATGACTCCTCCATTTTTCTTTGGTACAATCACATATTTGATATCCAAGTTGGGTATCTCACTTCTCGAATAAATCCCACATCCAGAAGTTTCTTAAGTTCCTTTTCAGTAGAAAAATGATATTCTGGTGCTACCTTGCGTACCCGTTGTCGGAATGGAATTGTGCCCGGTTGTATGCGTAGTTCATGACGAACAATATTTGGATCAATACATGGCATATCTTCCATTTTCCAAGCGAAAATGTTAACATATTCTTTTGAGTAAAATGAACAAATTATGTTCCCGTTCCGGTTCCATCAAAGGTCCAATTTTAATCATTTTTGGTGATTCTTCTATCCCTTTATTGACATTTTTGGTTTCTTCAATTGCTGAAAAAATTGGATTGGGGGCCCTAGAAGTAGAGGAGCTCCCTTTAATTGTTATTTGGATTGGTTGTTATTTGATTCGATCTTTGATTTATCTTCTTCGGATATAAGATTAACATCTGATAAACTTTTTCTTGCAGTTTCAACCATGTACTGATTAATAGTTCTTTCTCTAGTTTTGATTTTCCATTATTTCTTTTTCAGTTGTTTTATTTGGGTGCATTCCTCATTCATTTGTGTTTATATGGAGACACATGCTTTTGCAATATTTTAATCACCTTTAATTTCCATTTCTCATTGTGGTGTTGGAAATTACAAATGTTTATGATAAGTTGCGGTTACACCCGTTAAGCGATGACCCCAATATCTTCTAATAGTAGCATTATATGGAGATGCTGCTTCTACAACACTAAATTTGGTGAGAATATTTGTTGGTCCTACCATGACTTCAAGTAAAACTTCTCCTTTTGGTTTGGAAGTTGTCCCATTGAACGCATAAATAATATAACAAGAAGGTGTAAGCTGATCATACTTAAGCCCCATTCTTTGAAACGCATAAGAGAATAATACAGAGCGAACTTCCTCTATCCATGAGAACCTTTTTTACATTCCATCCTTACATTGGTAAAGTGAGTAAAAATGGATCATTATGTGTTTCGACTTCTTGATCAACTTCACTGGATGAAAAGGTTAACAATGCTGCCATCCAGTCTTCCTATGTTTCTGAGACTCTTCCCGTAATTTTAAAAATTTCATGATTATCGATTCTTTTTCTCAGCCTTTTGTTAATTTATCTATTTATAGACAATTGATCATGTTCAACATGAGAAATTGTATTTATTGTTCGACTATTCTGCGAGATATTTATGGTTTTATCAAGGCGGTCTTGTTGGCGGGTCAGGTAAATGAAGAAATTCTTTTAATTCCCCTGCATCAATTAGCTTTTGAACTTGTATCTTTAAATTTCTGCATTTGTTTATAGCATGACCGCAGAAACAATGATATTCACATCAGTCTTTGGAATTTTCCTTATGTGGAGGTTGCTTTCCTTTAGACCATGGTCATTCAATCTTTATTCTTGATTGAATTTAAAATACGAGAATATCCAATATTCAATTTAGTGTAGACTCGATCTTCAAATGGTTTATTGAATCTTCTTTTATCATCACCTTTTCCCCGCTTGGAGTCATTAGAGGGAATTTTTTCCGCAACACGTTTTCCGGAGCTTGATGCTGGTTCAACATAATTAGTTCTATGTGAGGGTTTGGAACTTTGAGAATTTCTTCTTGGATTTTTCCTTTGAACATCTTGAAGTCTCGCATGTTTCTTTATAGTTACTCTTAATTCCCCCTTAGTCATGGTATATGTCCCATGAATATCTACAAAAAGTGGACTCATGCGGTTGGATATTCCCCATTTGTAACAGTTGATGGTGATGTATGGACTGATATTTCCCGTTGCTTGACAAATTGATTTCCATCAATCTGTATAATCCCGAATAGTATCCTCTGACCATGATGTAAGAGCAAATAATTCATCCATGCTTGCATTTGCGGGTTTATTGTACATGTAAGTCTCTAGGAATTTGCGGGTTAATTGTGCATATGAATGAATCGGTCCTTCAGGTAGATTATCAAACCAGGTCAATGCGGATCCTTTTAAACTTGAAGGGAAATATCTGCACATGACAACATCATCTTGCTCCCAACGGGCCATATTAGATTGCAATATTTCAAATGAGCTGCGGGGTCTTTAGTCCCGTCATAACATACAAAGTTGGGCAAAGTACACTTTGCTGGGATGATTGCAAATGCAAGATGCAGGGCAAGTGGTGTTGTACTTGCTTCTTTTAATACTTTATCCAAACGTCCACCTCCTTGTTTGGTCTTTAATGACTTTATTTCTTCTCTCATTGCTTCTAGATCTTCTAGACATTTACTCCATTTTGTATCTTGAGGTTTTCTTGGTTCACAATCATAATAGTCTGATTTTTCCTGTGCGTGAAATTGATCATGTTTGTCCTGATGTAATTGTTCATATGCTTCATCTATTGGTTCAACTACCATTATTATTTGGTCTTTGGTAACTCCAAATTTTCTTTCTGTGGGACCTTTGAAAGTTTCATCTTGTTTGCAGGATTGTGGAACTGGTACCTCTGTACTATGCTTGATTTTGTCCTTCAGTATTTGGTTCTTTTTTGCCAGAAGCGTAATTGTTTCAGCATGAATTTTTTGACTCTTACGCATTTCATCTAAGTCAAGAAATAATTGAATGAAAGGATTTGTTCTATTTTGAAATGTTCCTGCTTGTTGCTGTCCCGTAGCTTTGTCATTATTTGGTTGATCTTTGGGGTTATTGGATTCCACTACTTTATCCAATGGTACGTGTTTTTTTTCACTCTATTTGTTTCTTGGAACTGGTCATTATTTCGTAATTATTTTGTTTGTAGTGGGATAACAACCGCAACTTCAGTATCTTTATTTCTATTGTGGGGTATTCCGTACAGGGGTTGAGGTTCTTGTGGACCTCGTGATTCTTATACTACTTCTTGGAAATCAATAATTATCCTTGCAGCGTATGCTGCTTGATTCATAATACTTCCTCTGTTTCAGGAAAAGAGTTACTATCACTATTTCTGAAACGGAGGTAGTATTTCTTATGGTGTTAGCTGCAAGAAAAGATTTTGTCTTATCAATCTGTACTTGCTCATGAACCGTATTATTTGTCAATTCCTCTATTTCTTCAATTTCATGAATCTTGTTTTGCTCAATTTCTTTATTGGATCTTCCACTTGCCATTTTAACCGTTGAATTAATCTTCTTTGTCTGACTTTGAGTCATTATTCTTGATGTTGTAGGAATCTCTGTACTTATATTCTGATTGTTGTTGATTATCTCTTCTGATTTTTCCATCTATGTTTTATCCTAATCAAACAGAGTAACAATTTAGGAGTCAACATATATGTCATATTTATATGAGATGATATGATTGATGCAAAATTGAATCTGAAATAATGATTTGATATAAAGGATTTAAAAATTAAGTCAAATTTGCTTGAAATTAAAGTATAATTTCGAAATTGAATATGATTCAAATCAATATTTGATAAAAAAAAAAAATAGATCAGTAGTTTGAATAATATAGAAAATCAGATGAAACATAAATATCTAACAATCTTAAGATTCATATTTGCAGAGATTTTTAGAAATGAAAAAAGAAAACAAAACTTCAATTGCTGCGGTTATAGAACAACTTCTAAATTTGATCGAGGAGAGACCTGATAATCATTCAACAAACTTGGAATAATGATTAGGTAGTTAACTGCTGCAGATCAAAAATGATTCAAAACAAAGTATTGTGAAACAACTGATTAAAGCAAGAGATAAAAGTTGAAGATTAGATGATGTCTAAATAATAAAATCCAAGTTAAAAACAGAAAAAAATTTCAAAGGTTCATTGAATCATTTTTGCAAACAAGTTAAAAGCAAGTTTAGAAATTTAGTTCAAAACTTATTTTCTGTTTTGACGAGAATCAAAACTAGGTAGCTGCAAAACAATTTTAATTTATACAATCAATTGAATTAGAGACACAAAAATTTAATGGTTTCAAGACAAATTCTTTTTGCAAAATCGTTGATGGTGGAAGTTTATGAGCAAATTTTTCAAACCTATGGTTAAGAGAACATCTGAAATAATCAAAATATTGATTTAAATGAGAGGTAACAATTAAAAAAGATGATGTATATGAAACCATATGCAAAATTTTGAAATATCAATTGAACAGAAAAGTACCCCTGATAAGAGATGTAGGAAAAAAGGTGTTTCTAAGATATCAAATTCAAAAATTTTAAAGATGGAAAACAAATATAATCACAAGTTCATTTGCAGAGCTTTTGAAATAACAATTAAAAAGAAATAAAATCTATTGTAAAAGAAAGAGGAAACAAGGATTTTCTTAACGGATAATAAAATCAAAACTTAAAAGATAAAGGATTTAGACCAGGTAGAATAAATTATTTAGTACTTCCCTATTTCTAGCGCCAAATTGTGATTACCGAAAATACGATAACACAATCAAATGAAATACAATCAAATGAATCAATTATTTAAAAGATATTATAAACCTGATTGAATCATTAACAAAAAGATTTGTGTAGAAATATTGTTTATTGAAGTTTTGAATGATTATATATGATGATCAAATAATATATTGAGCCTCACCTAATTGTATTTTTTTCTTAGTTTGGTTACTCTTTTATTCTCTTTCTAATCTTTTTCCGACCCCTTCTTCAGTTTTAGAGTCCAGTATTTATAGTGTTTTATAAGGGTCTCACCAAATCTTATCCCTCCAGCTATTTGATCTTATCTTAATACTCTTAAGTTATTTGTCCCGTACACTTTTTGCATGTTTCCCAGGACACGATACAGGTCTTATTTGATTTATCCGATCATATGTTGGGCGGATGGCACCTCCCTTGCGGTCCTTCTTCTTGGCTTGACTAATTAGATTCTTCCACATAATTCTTCCTGTAATTATGGTGCGAGTATATTGAGTTGTGGATCGTATAATTTTTTCTGAGTTGTTGCATGTTTGGCACGTGGTATGCGGGAAAGATGTGTCATGCTTTGAATCCATCTGTATCATACTTGTCCCACACTCTGTATGGTTTACACGTGCTCTTCACACAACAAATGTATTATGTTATCTACGGGAAATTGTATATCACACTTTGACTTCTCATATCCCGCAATCTGCATGATCGATACGTGTCTCTCATGTAGTAAAGATGTCAGGTCTGTGACATCTGTCTTGCTTCTGTCAGTTTTGCGCCATATGTTCTATTGTTTTGACTGTCAGTTGAACTTATCTGAACTGTCGATTTTTCTTCGAGATATAAAAAAGGACTTTTAGGTCTTAATCTGGTGCTTCTCGAGCTATCGTAATCATGATTTTTATTTTAAAATCTCGACATGTGTATGGTAGAGATTTAGTAATCACAAAGAGTATAAACTTGAACGTGACCTATGGCCACCTTTCTGTTAGCGTATAAGATTTGAACAACCTTGTACTCATCCTTAGAATGAAGGTAACCAAATCCAGCTCTCATCAAGTTGTAAGGATGATATCTTTCTTTAAATCTGGGAAGATCAACGTATTCGCTGGTAAAGGGATAGAAGATGTAGACAGGTTCTTAACGCATTGATGGTTGTCGTCGTTCATGCAAACCAAACTGTTAGACGAGCAACATCATACTCAGTAGTGAAAGGAGGATGGTTGATCCTTCTGAATTTCGAGAAGCATAACTTATCATTATCAGAATTTCCATAGTAGAGATCAACTTTATCCTTCTTTTGTGTTATTGCCAAAAGGATACCATATCCTAAGTCAAAACTTATTCGTCGAACCAGAGATAATATTATCACTATCTTTAGAATCACCAAGTTGTAGTAACTGATGACGAATGTGCATATTGGCAAAATATGTACCACGGGAACTGAGCACATTTAACCATTCCTTGCATACTAATTTGCAAACTAATACATCCTCAGCAGCTGGTAATCGTAATCGTATCTCTAGAATAATCTCTGGAGAAAAGTTCTTCATCGACATTGATAATTGTTTGGATTCTGTCTACACTAAATTTGATCAATTGATTAACCACTGAATTAAACAAAGCTTAACGATAATTGTATTGTGCAGTTGAATGAATAATTACAAACTAGCTATTTACATAAAGAAAGGGCTGCTAATAAACTACGTAAATAAACTTGGCCTAGCCCACAATACGAAAACACTTTCAAGAGAATAAAACTCCTAAACGAGTACATCTAATAAGACCTAACTGCGGGTCATTCTACTGAGATTGTCAAATTACTGTTAAACGAAAAAATAAACAGAATTTAGACAAAAAGAAAAAAAAAAATGATTATTGTTATGAAACTAGAAGAGTAGAGAAGAAGACAAAGTTGAGAGAGAAGAAGGAGATCTTATTATCATATTAGGTATTGATCCGGGAGTTGAGCTTATAGATTAGTCGGTGTTTTGTTGGTCGGGTCAAATTAGCCAGGGCGTACCTCTTAAATTTTTTTAGAAATTAATATTTGGTATTAATGTTAGCCGTTTTTAATTATAAAATTAAGTTAGATTAAGAAATTCAATTATATTATAAAATTTAGTCATGGCAAACCTAAGGTTAGCCGTGTTTAGGATTAGCCTGTATTTTGTTGGTCGGGTCAAATTAGCTGGGGCCGTAGGCCCCGGCCGTACACTCTGAATTCTTTTAGAAATTAATATTTGATATTAATATTAGTCGTTTCAAATTAGGGAATTAAGTTAGGTTAAGAAATCTAATTATATTAGGAAAATTAATCATGGAAAACCTAAGGTTAGCCTTGTCTAGGATCAGTGGCTATGCTAGAGCTAGTTTTGTTCCGGGCCACATTATAATCTCTATCGTTAAAAAATAATAAAATCTCAGGCGCAGATCTAAGGATTCAACAAACGGATATATACTTCGATTTTATATCTATGATCCAACGAACGACTATATACTTACAAATCGATCGATCTCTTTCATAGGATAAAGATTTGGACGGTCGGATATATCCGGCTACATAAACTCCCTTCTTCCTTATAATATAGATATGTAGAAATACAAAGAATTATGTCTCTATTTATAAAGATAAGAGACTTGGTACCCAAGAATATGGAAACCCTAATTTAGACACAAAGATCATCTTAGTAAATAAACTTGGTTTATAACACTCCCCCTGATGACCACTATGACTAAGTCTTTACAAACATACCAGGAAAACTCGAAAGAGAAAAACCTAAAATAGACTCATATATTGTTGGACACGCATATGGTGCCTCATTCAAACCTTGACAAGGAAAACCCGGTGGGACAAAACCTTTACGGAAAAAAAAGATCAACGCGGTAAGTCTAGTGCATGCACCTTTGATGATGGTGCTCCCACTAATAAGTACTTCAATTAAATCTTGGCTTACAAATCTTTGAGATTGTGAATACAAATATTCTGTTGAACACGTGGCGCCATCTGGAGCCATGGGCTATGTTGTAAGCGAAAAGCATAGCATCAAAGGAGATGTATTGAATCCCTACCCGGATCCACTTTATTATATCTCGAGGAAGAGACGTGGAAGATCTGCAAATGATCTGCTGACATCACCTAGACGTAGCTCGAGTCAGATATGTCAGACGCGTGGCTAGAATCCACCCAGCATTAAATGCTAGCTCAGAGAAGCAGAGACAGATGGAGGCTTCTGAGTAGGACAAGATCCTTAGTGAATCACAACAGACACTTGAAAGGGACTCATCAGTCAGCTGCGCTTCGAAAAATAGCTGGCAGAGAAAAATATATAAATACCTCACTTTTTCCCAAGAGAAGGGGTCGAACAATTTTAGAGCCTAGAGAGAGAAAAAAGTCCTAAGTTTAGTCAAGGCATTTCACTATAATCATAACCTTTCTATTATCACTTGTAATCCATACAAAGACACTTAATAAATCCTTAAACTCATTACCCCATGGACGTAAGCATAGCCGAACCACGTAAAATCTCTTGTGTTAAGTGTGTGATTTGGTTTCTTGGTCTGATTTACTTTATATTTACTTATATTCATGTGGTGTGCTTGCTCATCCATACTATCTGAGTAACACATCCTCTTTAACTTACTTAAGCATTATATTTAAAAGTTTCACAACTACGCATCTCACTTTGAGTATTTTTCATATTTATTCTCCATGTAACTATAAGAAAGTTAGTAGTTACAGTTTTGCACTAGAAACAAGGACTTGTGTCCTTGAGTTTTCACAGTTTTCAGTATTTTAAACGTTTTAATCATTTTTTCTTTTGGTGTTGCGAAAAGATTCCTTATTTTTCTCAAGATCTGAAGTAAAGAGGGACAAATACTACTTACTACTAGCTATTACATCCTTTCACTGTTGGTCAGTTGAGTTTAAAATCCTCTCAACGGATCAAAGACATTAGATCAAAAAGTTATTCTTAAAAATTGGTATTTTTTACTCCGAATAGATCGAGTTATCTCCCCTAGGTGGAATAGCCAGGTCAAAAAGACAACAACCCGAGTCACCAAGCTCGTGTCAATCACTTTTACTCTCACATATTATTCCCCTTGTAGATTCTTTTCCCATGCGAGGTAATGAGAAGAATTATAGAATGGATTGCGAACTATGCCTAGATCACGGATAAATGGAAATTGAGAAAGCAGGTTTAGGAAAAGATGGTAAAATCAAACCAGATGCTGAATCAGAGAGAAGATCAGGTGTAAACTAGGAGTCAGACAGCTGCAAACTAGGAAGTAGTAAGCGCCTCACGCGGTTATGGAAATCTCACAATTGACACTAGAGATAACCACAACAATGATCGCGTACGTGGAAAAAGAGCCAGAATGCCTACTGAAGGAACATGGAAGAACCAGCTTACGCATCCACCTGGGTTCGTTTATCCAGCTACGTATAATCCGAACTTGCCTTCGGCAAGTTGGATTGAGTCACTTGCAGAAGATCTAGATCGTCAACTAATCACCATTCCTGTTGTAAAATGGAGTACACGTGGGTAACCAGGACAATGTTAACTATGTGTCCGATGAGACATTGTTGTTCAAAGCTCAGTTAGCTGAGCTAATACGAACAAACAAATACCAAGCAGATAGAATGATGACGTTGACCTGGAAAATCAGGAACTAAAGAATCTTTTTTCAAATGGGGAAGATGTATCTTCTCTAGGGATTCATGAGATGGTAGATACGTCACACGCAAGAGACGCAAGGAACGAGAGGTCTCACATAGAGAGGCAAAGACATCACACTCTGCTAGATAGAGTAAATCAGCACCCAGATAAAAGAATTGTAGTTTATTATGCATATCCGCAACAGAAAAGAACCATAGATATATCTGACAATGACTCAACATATAATCCCTCCAGGGACATGACTGTGTCCAATACAAGTACTCGTACTCAAAGATCATCGAAGCAACTTAATGATATTTTTGAGCAAATGCTAAAGATGGGAGAAGAGATATCATCCCTCAAAGTAAAGCAAAATGGAGGAAGATTAGAAAAAATATATTCCATGAGGCTCGCACTACTCCACTCTCACATCATCTGATCGGCACACCTATCCCACCAAAGTATGTTCTTCCAATATTCAACTGTTTTGATGGAACCACGGAAGCCGCAGTGCACCTCAAGTATTATACTAGAGTACTTGAGCATTGGGATCATAATGACGCAGTCATGTGCAGGTTCTTCCCTTATAGCTTGAAGGATAGGGCACTCATCTGGTTTGACAACCTGCCACCAAATTCTATTGACTCACTTGAGCAATTATTAAAGTTGTTCATGGAAACATACATGTACAACCGTGCCGCAAGGGTAGGGGATGCTAGAATGTTTGCGTTGGAAATAGGTCCTAAAGAAACTTTGAGGGAATATAGGGATAAATGCCAGAAAATCTGTCACGCTATAGGAACGTGCAGCCTAGAAATAAAAATTAATTGTTACAAATATGAGTTAGTAAGGACTTCACCTATCTTCATAGAATTGCATGTAAATTTACCAGCTATGCTGGGGGATTTGCGCATAATCCAGGACAAATACATCTCCCTCAAGGAAGTCCAAAAGGATGACCCGTGCTTATTCCAAAAGGGGCTAGTACAACCACAAAGAATATTATCTGTTGAGCATGCAGAAGGGTCAAATGCAAAAAAAAAAAACAGCGGAACCCTCACGAGGTTCAGATAAGCGCATAAAGTTCAGGAGTATAAAGGGTAAAAATCGTAACGTGAGGCGAGAATCCTTCATAGATCGAGTTTTCATAAAATTAAATACAAGCACAACTCAGATTCCGAGAGCAGCAGGGCACCTGTCAAATTTTTCGTACCCCAATACCAAAGGAAAGCAACCCGAAGCGATAAAAGATCACAAAGATCACGCGTACATGATGCATTTCACATAGGATTACAAGCACTTTAGGCACACAATTCAAGATCTCATCAATCCAAGGTACTTGCAAGAGTTCGTAGACTTGACAAAAATTCTCATGCATGAAAGCCATGTTAACCGCATTCAACTTCCAGAAAATGGAAAATACATTCACATGATCACGTGCTCAGAGTCTTCAAAAGCGGATACCATGACATAAGTCATTCTGGAGCGCACCCGCAAGAGAATAGAACAACATGAAATTTTCAAGATAGCTGAGGAGAGTTGCTTTCAGATTGGGAGCCTTGGATGAACATGCCATTGACCTTTTCCACAAAAGACATGGACCAGGAGATATAATTCCACAACGATTCGTTGGTATTAACACCACCAATACATGGGTGGAACGTTACCAAGATTCTGATCGATAGCGTAAGCTCTTTGAACATCCTTTTCTATGAGCCATTTAAGACAATGAGGCTCCTAGACAAGCAAATGTTCCCATCTCCGTATACTTTATATGGATTTAATGGCTCCATATCTACTCCAGAAGGACAAATTGTCATCCAAGTCAACGCATGACCATTGAAGATAAACACAAGATTCTCAGTGGTGGACACACTGTCCCCATACAATGTAATCATTAGAAGGTTATGGGTTCATAAGTTACGAGGAACATCATCTACAAATCAGAAGTGCTTACGCTTCCTCGGCCCTGATGTCGATATGGATATCAAAGGAGATCAGCTGGAAGCTAGCGTCGCAATGCTGCAATGATAAGGCTCAACGAAGAAAAGTCCAAAGCCGAGCGTGAGCATAGGAGGGAATGCAAGAAAAAAGAAAAAGAGCAAGAGTTCCAGGATTATCTAGTCAACACGTCCTCTCTAGTATACTCTTCGCATCCTGCATAAAAATCCATCTCTGCTAACGCAAGGAATCAATCTCTGGAGAAAGAAAATGCTGAAAAGTCTGAATAGAAATTACAGAAAGCCACTCCTATCAGAGCTCCAAAACCTACCTTCTCCGCAGTAGATCCATCTAAAGAAAGTAATATCAAAACGGAAGAAGAACCAAGATTGATCAAGGTAGGAACATTGTTGGGGCAAGAAATGGAGAAGGGATTGCTTGTGCTACTCAAAGAATACGTAGACGTATCCACATGGAAACTGAAATACATGTCGGGCATTGATCCAAATATCATATGCCATCACTTGAGGATTAATCCAGATGCAAATCCTTTCAAACAGCGCATCAGAAAGGTATCACCCATATATCTTGACACAGTGGAAAAAGAATTGTAAGAATTGGTGGATGCAGGCTTCATCAGAGAAGCTCATTACCCAACTTGGATCTCCAACATGGTTATCGTACCAAAGAAGAACGGGGGAGTACGCATTTGCATTGATTTCAACAATCTTAAAAAAGCATGTCCAAAAGATAGGTACCCGCTACCCAATATCGATCAGTTGGTGGATGCGACATCCGAATATGGAGCTTTGTCATTTATGGATGGATGCTCAGCCTATAATCAAATCGCACTAGCGGAAGAGGATCAAGAGCACACTGCATTCTTTACTCCACCAGGCCTCTATTGATATACTATAATGCTTTTTGGACTAAAGAATGAGGGGGAAACATAGCAAAGATTAGTCAATAACATTTTCAAACACTGGATTGGACATTCTTTGGAGGTCTACTTAGGCGATATGCTAGTCAAAACCAAAGATGCTAGCAACCATTTGGAAGACATGCGGGAAATTTTTGATGCAATGTGTAACTATCAAATGAAAGTAAACCCCGAAAAATGCACATTTGGAGTTACCTCGGGCAAATTCCTTGGATATTTAGTCACGAAGAGGGGGTAGATAAGAAAAGATAATAACATACGTACATAACACTCAACGCAAGCTACCTCCCGCATAAGAAAGAGATTTCTCTAAGGCATGAGTCAGTTCCTCTCTTTCAGCATCAACACGACCAAAATCCCCAGATAATTTGTCACGGACCGGAAAATTCCGCTTCTGGCGCTTTGCGCTGGGCAGGCCAGAACTCCCTAATGCGTGATTTTAAAGAGTGTAACCCGACCTTAAAGCTTAACTTCTCGCTGGAAAGTGCAGGTAAATTTTTTCTTTTTCCAAGTCTACCTTGTAAGCATTATACTCGAAACGTAGTTCCCACATCATTCAAGCTACGTTTATACCGTTCCAGGCATATTTTCCTTTCCAAACATGTTTTGCAAGCATGGTACTCAAACTGTAGTCTCTATATTGTTCCAACACACCCTTGACCTACAAAGGGTGCAAGGCCATTATTGCCCATGTTGAATGCCTTTGACTAGCATACCATTCCAACTTACCCTCATTATACCAAGGGTTGAAGGTTATAAAAGCTAATGGGGATGCCTTTGGCAAGCATCACATAATTTCGCTTTACTGTCCAGGCCTAACTCATGCCTTGGACCAACACCTAGGCTATTTCAAGCCTAAGCTTTCGCTTCATCAATTTTGCTTCGACCATGCGCTGGAGCCTGCACTTATCTTGTTCTTGCCAATAGTGCAACATTCAGGCACATGCCATTCCATGCCGCGATGGTTCCAAGGAAGTATGAACAATCCATCAAATGGAATTGCAACTACCTCATCAAGTATGGCAACAATCATCTCTTGCTTAACATTGCCGAGCCAGATGATATGAGTTACCATAATATCACAATCATCTCCCAAATTAGATGATATGAGCAACAAGGTGCTGCACCTCAATGCATTGCATTGCGGCTGCCTACGTACCCAACCCGTACCTTGATGGGATCAAGCATGACCGTAGTTCATCAAAGGGTCAATTTGAAAGGTACAAGCAACTTAAGCCTATTACGGCAAAGCCAACTTCGATTCCAACTTCATCGCAAGGCCAAAGGCCAAGCAAATCCTAGTCCGTGTAGGCCAAAGGGCTTTCGCAAGGTGTGCACTAGCTTGTGCATAACTATCGTATTTACTATGCAAATATGCATTATCAAGTACGTAACACGATCGAAAGATGTTTTCGCATAATTCAAGCTTCATCGGCTAAACTACCAGCATATTGATGCTTATGCATCAAATATGCTCCAACATATAAGCTACTTCGCATATCTACATGTACATTACCCCTCATGCACATTCAAGCTTCTTCGGTTAAGCTAAAAGCATATTGATGCTTATGCATCAAGTATGCTCCAACATATTGTCCGCTTCGCATATCTATATGTGCATTACAGCTCATGCATATTCCAACAAAGCTCCCTCCCTATATATGTTGTATTCGTATTTCTACAAACAAATATTAGAAAGGTAGGGGTCATCCATCGACTGCAAGGCCGCAAATGAAGATTTCTTGCCAAAGCCAAGCGAAGCATTCTCGGGTAAGCTACAGTTAAACACGTTGATGAGCATCAAGTATGCTCCATCATATAAGCTACATCACATTTATATGTGCATTATCGCTCATGCACATTCATGGAAAGCTCACTCCCTATATATGTTTTATTTGCATTTCAACAAATAAATATTAGAATGGTAAGGGCCATCCATCGACTGCAAGACCGAAAATGAAGATTTCTTTCCAAAGCCGAGCATTCTTGGCTCGGTGATGCATTGGATAATGCAACACGGCATAATAGTGCCTTATCACTATGATGCATTTATCGAATAACGATATTGGCTCGGTGATGCATTGGGTCATGCATCACGGTATAATAGTGCCTTAGCACTATGATGGTCTCACTTACACAACTTCGGCTCGGTGATGTATTGGGTCATGCATCACGGCATAATAGTGCCTTAGCACTATGATGCTCTCACTTATGCAACTTCGGCTCGGTGATGCATTTGATCATGCATCACGGAATAATAGTGCCTTAGCACTATGATGCTCCTCGATTACGCATCACACGTAAAGGGCCTTAACACTATAATTTAAGGTCAAGGTATCTACACCCCAATGCATATCTGGGTAAGCTTTATAAGCTTAGGATGAAGCTTCAACCCGGGCCATGACGCGTCCATGAGTAAGCGTCATGCGAAAATTATGGGTGTTACATTCTTACCACCTTCAAAGAATTTCGTCCCCGGAATTTAACTCAAAAATTATTGTGGACAAGCTTCATCGATTAGGGTTTCCTATGCATATGTCCCATTCCATGATGCACAAAAATCTTGCAAGGGTCCAATGTTTGTTAACAAGGACAAATTAGAACCTTCGGAATATGTGTCCCATTCCACATATCTCATAATCCTAGTAGGGCCTACGATTGCCATAAATGCCAATGGAGACCTTCCGAACATACGTCCCATACCGCATGCTCTAGGATCAACAAAGGTTTTTATAACTTTACAGAGAAAACTCAAATTGGATCCCTAAACATGCGTCGCATACCACATGCTCAAGAATGTAAAAGAATTTACTCAACACGAGATCTTAAGTGGACGTCCCATACCATACACTTAAGAGTTCCCAAAATTCACATAGGTTGAAAAGGGTCATCGCAAGTTTATAAATAGTTTCTAGCGTAGTACTGTGAGGACCAAACTCTAATGCCAGTGCAGTCGGATACAAGCCATCGTCCCGGAAGATCTTCCACTCGTAAGTGGGTGCTAGCCGACCTGACATCGCACACCGTGCCGCACGGGTGAGGGGTGATCAGTCTCAGTGCCAAGGGTAGTCGGTTACTAGCCACCGCTCCAAACGGGTTTCCTAGAAATCTCACAACACACTCAAGCGCGTCCAAATCTTAACGGAGTAACTAGTGAGTTACAATTTCTTTTGTATAAGCACTTGGCCTTTATTTATCCATTCTATTTTCGCACAACAGTTGGCCTACTCTTCTAACTTTTTCATTTCCTTTGAAGGAAAATTTTATAGTCATAATACAAAATTCTCACTGATGAGTCCAAAACTCACAGTCCCTAGTGTTTTCTCCGAACTTGCTCTGATACCATTTGTCACGGACCGGAAAATTCCGCCTCCGGCGCTTTGCGCTGGGCAGGCCAGAACTCCCCGCTGAGTGATTTTAAAGAGTGTAATCCGACCTTAAAGCTTAACTTCTCGCTGGAAAGTGCAGGTAAATTTTTGCTTTCCAAGTCTACCTTGTAAGCATTATACTCAAAATGTAGTTCCCACATCATTCAAGCTACGTTTATACCGTTCCAGACATATTTTCCTTTCCAAACATGTTTTGCAAGCATGGTACTCAAACCGTAGTCTCCATATTGTTCCAACACACCCTTGACCTACAAAGGGTGCAAGGCCATTATTGCCCATGATGAATGCCTTTAACTAGCATACCATTCCAACTTACCCTCATTATACCAAGGGTTGAAGGCTATACAAGATAATGGGGATGCCTTTGGCAAGCATCAGATAATTTCGCTTTACTGTCCAGGCCTAATTCATGCCTTGGACCAACACCTAGGCTATTTCAAGCCTAAGCTTTCGTTTCATTTATTTTGCTTCGACCATGCGTTGGAGCCTGCACTTATCTTGTTCTTGCCAAGAGTGCAACATCCAGGCACATGCCATTCCATGCCGCGATGGTTCCAAGGAAGTATGAACAATCCATCAAATGGAACTGCAACTACCTCATCAAGTGTGGAAACAATCATCTCTTGCTTAGCATTACCGAGCCAGATGATATGAGTTACCATAATGTCGCAATCATCTCCCAAATTAGATGATATGAGCGACAAGGTGCTGCACCTTAATGCATTGCATTGCGGCAGACTACGTACCCAACCCGTACCTTGATAGGATCAAGCATGACCATAGTTCATCAAAGGGTCAATTTAAAAGGGACAAACAACTTAAGCCTATTAAGGCAAAGCCAATTTCGATTCCAACTTCATTGCAAGGCCAAAGGCCAAGCAAAGCCTAGTCCGTGTAGGCCAAAGTGCTTTCGCAAGGTATGCACTAGCTTGTGCATAACTATCGTTATTTATTATGCAAATATGCATTATCAAGTACATAACACGAATGAAAGATGCTTTCGCATAATTCAAGCTTCATCGACTAAGCTACCAGCGTAACGATGCTTATGCATCAAGTATGCTCCAACGTATAGGCTACTTCGCATATCTACATGTGCATTACCCCTCATGCACATTCAAGCTTCATCGGTTAAGCTACAAGCATATTGATGTTTATGCATCAAGTATGCTTCAACGTATTGGCCACTTCGCATATCTATATGTGCATTACCGCTCATGCATATTCCAACAAAGCTCTCTCCCCATATATGTTGTATTCGCATTTCTACAAACAAATATTAGAAGGGTAGGGGTCATCCATCGACTGTAAGGCCGCAAATGGAGATGTCTTTCCAAAGCCAAGCGAAGCATTCTCGGGTAAGCTACAGTTAAACACGTTGATGAGCATCAAGTATGCTCCATCGTATAAGCTACATTGCATGTATATGTGCATTACCGCTCATGCACATTCAAGCAAAGCTCCCTCCCTATATATGTTTTATTTGCATTTCTACAAATAAATATTAGAATGGTAAGGGCCATCCATCGACTGCAAGGCCGAAAATGAAGATTTCTTGCCAAAGCCGAGCATTCTTGGCTCGGTGATGCATTGGATAATGCAACACGGCATAATAGTGCCTTAGCACTATGATGCATTTATCGAATATCGACATTGGCTCGGTGATGCATTGGGTCATGCATCACGGCATAATAGTGCCTTAGCACTATGATGCTCTCACTTAGGCAACTTCGGCTCGGTGATGCATTGGGTCATGCATCACGGCATAATAGTTCCTTAGCACTATGATGCTCTCACTTATGCAACTTCGGCTCGGTGATGCATTGGATCATGCATCACGGTATAATAGTGCCTTAGCACTATGATGCTCCTCGAATACGCATCACGCATAATAGGGCCTTAACACTACAATATAAGGTCAAGGCATCCATACCCCAATGCATATCTGGGTAAGCTTTATAAGCTTAGGATGAAGCTTCAACCCAGGCCATGACGCGTCCATGAGTAAACGTCATGCGAAAATTACGGGTGTTACATAAGTAGTCATACTCAAATACAAGATCGCTTTTTCTAAGCGCATAGCCGAATTTTCAGAAGAAAGAAAGTCAAATTTTTCCTCAATAATCTCCATCTTGTGACTGAGAGTAACATGAGCAGATTTCCTAGAGGAAATTTCGCTTATGGCTTTATCTAAGCCCTTGCGGGTATGTGAAAGTTCATTTTTAAGATTGATAATATCCATCTGAAGTTGAGCACGTTCAGAGGTGACCTTATCTAGTGCAGCCTTAGCCTTGTTCAAATCAAGACGAAGCATAAATTGAGAGGAAGAATAAGTTAAACGATTCTCATAATCGTCAATGACACTCTTCTTATTGGAGATAGTATCATCCTTCCAATTAACCATGGACTCATAGTCTTGGCGTGCGTGTATCCACTTGTTGTGAAAATCATTCCTCTCCCCCACAAGTTCATGAACTTGAGAAGTCAACAATTATGCTTTGGCTTTGGATTGGATTAGCTCAAGGGGCAGAGTATCACTATATTTTTGAGCCTGCCAGAGATCTTGTTTACGGCGAAAACTCTCTCTACGAATACATAATATTGTTTCAGGGTGAAAACAAATGTACGATAAAATCATACTTTCAAGTAGGTTCGAGGGATCAAGCTTGAACTAGACGAGCCTAAACCAAGAAATGACCGTTTACGCCTGCTTCGATCATAAAGGTGGAGAAGATTGGTAGGTCTTAGGGGAGGGAAGCAAAGAAGGTTGAGAAATCTCAATGTGATGAGTAATTGCAGTGTGTTAAGAAGAACGGATTATCCCTGGGATGAATCGCTAATTCTGTATATCTTGTTAGTTCTTAGTTTTTTCTATCTTTTTATAGTTCTGAGAAGATACACTGATTTCTCGTAAGTGGTGGAAGTTATAGAAGAAGTTGAGGAGTAACAATTGTGGAGAATGTAGTGGAGTCATGTACGAAAATTAAGGAATACTTGTATGACCACTACTCTTCGTGCTCTCAACTTCCTTATAACTGTCCCACTACTTATTACCTTCTTGTTCGTGGATGTGTTGCCACAACGCACGATTGTCGCAGGCCGCCAGACCAATACCCCATGAGAATCCCCCCATGTGTCATATTCGATATCTCGTAGAATGATAGTGGAATCATAAACCACTATTATTTTTATTAGGTCAAGTCAAGTCAAATATGACTTGCTAAGTAAGTGAGGAAAGTTGTGCAAGTCACTAAATTGATAATCATACTGATTAGTGTTAAGTCTGGTAAGTTTAGTGTTCATATACTAACTTTGAAATATCATGGCATAATTTTAATGGCCAAATGTTAACTTAGAAGTGACTTGGCATAAATCTGGAAGATGTTCGAGACCAGTATTGTAAAGATCTTCTTAAGAAAGAAGCCTTATTAGAAAACCATATAATATTAGTGTTGGCATTAGGCCAATATTGAAAAGAATGGCGCATTTCTAAAGGAAGCAGCTAGCAAGGCTAGCACTAGCTTCTTAGCACAAATGGTAATATGCTAGCTCTTTAGTCGCAAAAGCTAATGTGCTAGCATTTTGAGAGCAAGATTAATGTGCTAGCTTATATAAAGGAAGCTATTTTTTAGTACACATCTTATCACCGCTATGGATGGAACGCCTCTTGGCCTAGGACGTTGGCTAGGGCCAAGGAAGCTAGTGATTTTGTCAATGTGATGATAAGCTAAGAAGTTGGTGACAATGCGATGCTAATTCAGGAGGCTAGTGCTAGCGTGACGGTAATGTGGAAAAAGGCTAGGGTAAGCCTAGCTCAGAGGCACAAATGTGTCCTTGGAGATATTGCTTTTTGTTTGTGGCGCGTCCAAGAGGAGTGGCGCATGATTCGTGGCTTGTTTTGTTGAGCAAAATGCTAAAGTGGTATACTTTAATGCCCATGATATTAATTTGTGATATGTTCTTTGCGAACAAGGCGTTAAGCTAAAATGTATTTTGGGGATTTAAGCATTATCTACTCCCAGATTTGATATATATTATTGGAACATCGATGCGCATTTGTGGCAAGTTCAAGGAATTCAGTTGTGGAATTTATGTGACCTAAGACTAGTTCGATATGGCATAAATATTGTGAATATTGCTACAAGTCCATTTTAGAATACTTCTAGTTGTTTAGAGAATCTGTATTCTTAAGTCCCTGCTTATTGGGGAACAGTAATATTGCACAGTAAGCACTAGATGGTGACAATATACTTATAATAATTGTATATGCATAATTAATATTTTAAGAATAGAAGAAGATATACTTAGCTTCTGCTTCCGGGTACTGGGATAAGTGTCCCTTAGCATGAATCTTGGATCAGATTAATAGGGCCCATATTCTCGTTACGAATGCTAGCTTGCTCATGAATTGGAAGAAGAGGCATGACTGGCGCTGGGTGTTCTTTCCTTTATTTAGTTTCTTAATCCAATAAGGATTTCCAAACCTAGATGCCTATATATATATACTCTCTCCTTTGGGGTATTTCCTTCTATTTATTATTTTTTCGCTGGTGGAAAAAGGCATATCCTCTGTCACGCGTTAGCAAAGATTGTTCTTGACAACAATCATTAGCTAGGCACGCATCCAGGAAGCGGCATCGGTTCATATTTAGCCGAGGTAAGCGTCTCTTCCCTTCTTATTCTCTTTTTCTTCTTCGCGTGGTTAACAAGAATAAAACATTCTTCTTTGACCTGTTTCAGCAACAAGACCTGTAGCTCTCTTTCTCAAGCACGATTTCATTGAGAGGAGCATTAATTCATCCTGCATCCTCGGGTACGCCTTAGCAAAGGAGAACAACTCCCTCGAGGACGCTACCTCGACTAGGGTTTGCAACTTGTTTCTTAGTACACATCTTATCACTGTGAGGTAAGTGTTGCGAACTTGTTTCTTTGATAATATTGTTTTTACGTTTATTTTTTTCACCATCCTCATGTAACCCTTGCTTTTATGGAAATTGTTCTTCCCAGTTTTGTGAAACACCAATTTAAATGATCTAGGGTTCTCAACCGAAATCCCATTATCCGGTAGATTTAGGATTCTCAAATATTATTATGAAAAGTGATCTTCAACAGCAGCGATAATGCCAATAAGTTTTATTTCGATAAACCAAAGCCTTTGATAACTTTTATTTTCTTTTGTGCTGAAATCTTCGTCTTGTTGCAGATTATGGCAGTTCCTGATCGAAATCGTAATTCTGATTCTTCAAGCAAGAAACTGGGTTGTAGAAGTAAAAGGATGAAGATGACTTCTCCTCTAGAAGTAAAGTCCAAAATCAGTCGTTCCTTGAATAAGGTTACAAAACTTACGCGAGGTAAGCCCCTCGATCGTTTGAAGGTAACCCGTGAATGTGCTCTGAATCTCACATTTACGATTAATGCTGAAGAAGAAGAAGAAAGATGCAAAGAGGAGTTAGAAATGAAGAAGGCCAAGAATGAGAATCTCACAGCTTATATGCAGAAGCAACATCTCCGGGCGATTGCAAAAAGAGAAAAATAATGAACAGATAGAGCGAGGCGTTCGTCCTTATGGCGCAGCCCCGGATTCTGATACAGATGAATATCCTTCTGAGGAAGATCATGAGGCTCGTGCAGAATACGAGTCTGAGTTGTTCTCGGAATATGAAACTGAAGCTGATCATGAGGTTGGGCGTGTTGATGCTTGGGATGACATGCACGTGGGTTCTATTGACCCTGTTGATGATGAGGATTCCGAAGAAAATTCAGAAGAAGGCCCTGATGGGATTCCAAGGGAATACTCAGGAGTAGAGGACCTTGAAAAGGATTCCGATGAAGATTTTGAAGAAGGCCAAGAAGAAGAAGAAGAAGAAGAAGAAGAAGAACGTGATTCTGATGAGGAGGGTGATGACGAAGACAACTCTGACTCGAATTCCGAGTCTTCTGATTGAGTTTAGCTTAGTTACTTTGTCATAACTTTTTATACTTATGTGTTTCGTAGATATCTTCTTTGAATTTGACATTTCAAGTATGTCTGTTACAATGGAACCATACCTTTCCTTTAGTGCGATGAATTTGAATCAATGTTTTCACGTCTTGGGACCAAAGAATGAATGACTTTATATTAAAAAATTCGTTAATTTTTGTCATAAAATTTCAGAAGTATAGTGTTTGGGAAAAACGTCATAGAATCTTCATACGACCTCCGTTTTGGACGAGACCCCTCTATCTTCATTAGAAAACAATTTCATACGTCCTACCATGAAAATTTATTCCAGGTTTTGAGTTTGTTTGGGGCGTCAAAACGACCCAACAGTAGAATTCATGAAGTATCCAGGAAAATTCTGACAGTTTTCAGACCCGACACCGCTAGTTGTTTCTGTCATAACTCTTAGCTCGTTTATCCGATTGATGCGCCCTTTTAGTATTTTGTAGTAGACATACATACAAAACTTTTGACATAAGACTCATGCTGAGATTCTTCACTAATTATCGTCATCCTTAGAGTTTCCGATAGGAAGTGTAAATTGCTTCTGATGCATTTTTCGTAAAGCATCTTGTAATGACTCCCACTCATGTAATTCCTCAAATACTAACTTGTGATGAACGTATATGATGTTCATGAGTATGTATAATGATTTTTTTGGTTCATATTCAAAATTTTGTGTTTGAAGTTGTTATGTCCTAAATACGTCCGCAACCCCTCTACTTTTAGGGGTGACGGTTCGAGAAGCAGAGATGAAATAATTAACAAGAGGAAGGAGGTTACCAGGAATTGCAGTGTTGATATCATTCCTCTTCCATTTCAGAATCATGAGATGAGCTTCACTTGATGCATTTCTCCGAGCATGGCATTCCACACAGTAATGTCTCAGTATTGTAGTGATTGGGTGTCTCTGGCACGAGCGCTGACTATTTCTTCTGATAAGACTCTTGTATATGTGTAGATTCCTATCGTGCTGGGAACTTATGAAAACCCAGAAGAAAATTCGAGGATAGGTTTGGGATTTAAGGTGTGAAGTGCATTTCTGAGAGAATTGAATTATCTTTGAGGCTTATTTGGAGTCGAGTCTTTGTGCATTCTAGAAGAGTTGTTGTTTTTTTGTTGTGACTCACAAAGATTCTTTTCTAAAGATAACAATACTTTAATTAATGAAATTGAAACCCTAAGGATGCGTACAATGATTCTTTTAGGCATTTTGGAGGAATTGTAAATACTACATGAAAAAAAAGAAGAAATAGGGATAACAGCAGGATGTTCAGTTGAAAGCCTTGAGTCATTTGCCGTGAATGACTGCTGTGTCAGGATTACTTTCTGTAGTGACCAACCTATAGTACCAGCTGATAGTATCCCATGAAATTTTGTATGGCCCTTCCCAGTTGGGAAGCGTTGACGTCTTAATGCTTTGAGAACCAAATCCCCTACCCGGAAAGCATTCGGCTTGATTGTTTTGGCCCTGAGTGTGGTATCTGTTGACATAAGACGATACACTCTAGGTTGGTGATTGATTCCCTGTCATGGCTTTGAGAAATTGGTATTCTTCCAGGTACAGAGGAAATTTCTTGCTAACACTGGGTTTGACTCCAGTAAGAGGGCACTTAACTCGAGTCGTCAATTATTTTCACTAACCATTATAAAATCGTTTATGCCAAGTCTTCTGGCCCTGATTAACAAGATGAAGATAGAAGTTATCAGTTTGTAAATAGAGTTCCAACCTGCAAAGGATTACTTTATTCCAAAATTCATAAGTGAAGCACAATCATAATATCATGTCTGCATAATATTTTTCCCTTAAAATATACAAAATAAGAACCATGTGCGAGGGATATTCACAAAAGTATAACAACTTACCTCATAAACATCATCAAATCGTCTTCGTTTATATTCTTTTTTTCCATATCAAAAAATTCCTTTAATAGGTTCATTTGGCAAAATATCTTCCCATCCTATTTTCACCTGAAAAAGTACAAGAACAAACTAGTTAACTACGTTAATACCTATGTGTGTGTTAGAGAGTGTGTTAGAGAGAGGGAGAGAGAGGTTACTTCAAATCTTCAAGGTACTTACATCTAAATCTACAAGCCTATCCAACACTACTAGTAGCACCGTGCTTCCAAGAAATTCTCCAATTGGGCCACTCAAGCCTTAACATGTTCTCCGCATATATTGCCATCACCTACAAATACAATTGCATACAATATCAATATATCCTCTGATCAGTCATAAAAATTGTTTATCGATTTATTATTAAAGTAGAAAAATATATATATATAGGCAGTATGAGAACTATATCATATAATCCAAAAGAAGCAGAATCGTTAAGCCAGTTGACAGTGTGAGTGTACATGGAAACAGTATAACTGAAAACTCATACTTCTTAAAACTGACATCCTTAGTAAAGAGTCGTATACATATATCATTATGTATCCAACTATAAAATTCGACTTCCAGAAAGGAGCTTCTGGTTCAGGAAATCCAAATACTCACTTCTTACTTAGCGAAAATGTGAGGCATCCACAGTTCAAGTACGGGCCATAATCTTAGAGGTGCAAGAGGCATCAGCTTGGTGATGTTTGTCAATGTTGAATGCACCCGATCAAGCACTTGTTCCTTTTTTACAATGCCACGAGGTTTATTCATCTTGTTTACGAAAGACTGGTGCGGCATAAAATTGTTAACAAGCATGTCCAAAGACGAGTCATGATATCCGTTGGTAGCCTATGAAATTAAATAAATTGTAGAAAGATAATACATGTTAACTAAAATTAGGCTTGAAATTTGGTTATAAAGATCTCAGTTGATAAAACAAAAATTTTGAAACCAAAAAGTGTTTCAACATAATGCAGAAAAGCTCTTTATTTCCTTATTTATTTTGTTTATTTTCTTCATTAAACCAAATATCTTCAAATATCTTATCATAATTAATATCTTGCAAATAGTCTCCACACTTTCAACATACGATGTAACATGCTTACCGCACTCTCATATCCAAGTAGTTGGTCCAATGAATAATCTCCATGTTTTTCCTTTCGGTCTTAGCCCATTAAATCACTTCATTTCCTCCATTTTACCAGCAGAATTCCGTATTTTAGTCTATCGAGCTTTATTTCCTAAAAACTGTAAAAAATAACCAAACTTAAAATATGTACAAAAAGGAGAACTAATAAATATATATTTGAGTAGTAAATATGTAAGATTTAAGCACTTATCACACCCCCAAACCTATATTTTGCTAGACAAAAATTTATAGGCGTAAAACCTATAGCCGCAATCGCACGGCGATTACAAAGTAGAAGCCACAAATACAGAATTGTCCATAAGGATTGATTAAATTATTTTTAGTTAATAGACAAAATATTTGCTAAACAAATAAAATATTTTAGAATAAATTAAATAAATAAAAAGATAAAATAACTATACAAATTAATTTAACCAGGAAGATAAAGGTCTACGGCTTTTGATTCCACTACTTTTGATGTTTGTACAATTAATAATTTAATTTCTTAAATATACTCTCAAATTGCTCAAACAATTTTGAACCCAATCTCATGTTTTGGAAGATAAAATGTTAAAAATTAATTATACGACTTTTGTCATTGCACAAAAATATAACCTACTTCGCTTATAAAAGATTAACAGTTTTAAAACCATTCATAACAATTAAAGTAAAGCATTTTATTAGAGAAATTATTAGTCATGAATAACACAAAAGAGATTAATTTTGTCTAAGAAATTAAATAATATAGTAATCATCAAAAATAGCTTCCTCCACTACCCTAGGTAAGAAGATTAGTTACTTATAGAGATAAGAATAAAAGAAAATTGATCAAACAAATTAAATTTATTGAGTAAGAATAACTTACAGTTTTTCTTTATTTCTCGTCAATTTAACGACACACTCCAAGTGTAGTACAAAGAAGAATTGACCAGCGGCGTCGCTGAAGCTTACAAAAACTATTGAAAAAAGTAATGAATCAACGATGCTTTCTGTGTTATTATCACTCAACTGTCGTAGACACTATTCACACAACTGTTGCCAAAAGTATTGAATTTAAAAATAAGGGTTACAAGATTAAACGACAGTTTCAACGACTGTTTCGGTGTGTACTTTTTCGTCTTCTTGTTCTTCCTTCTTCCCGACCTGGTTTTACAGAGAGATGAATTGAATTTTTTTCTTTGTGTTTTATTGCAGAGCCAGCCCCCACATGATGTTTTCCTTGATCTCTATTTATAATACAACCACCCCCAACCCTAATAACTCCCTAAATCTTTGTAATAATTTTCTTCAATGAAGAAGATCTTTGGGATCTATTTTATTTCCACTCTCGGCTCTGATTTTCTTCTCGATGATCTGTTGCTTTGTTGTTCGAACAAGATTGAACGAAATCAAGTCGTAATAGGAAAGGAATCCCATATCTCACGTATGTAATTATCTCCCTGATTTTCTTTCCTTTTATTTTCATATGCCCACACTTGTTAAACTCCTATAAATAAGGCAAACAAATATTCTTGTCTTTAAAAACAAAAATCTTGTCCAAAATCTCGATCCACAACTTCACGCAAATTCAATGTACGAGAGAATTAAATTTCCTGCCAACTTTTAATTTAAATTACAAAAGCAATGGGTGCCTTTATCATCTTACGGGTGCCTTTATCAATGAAGGTGCCCTTATCCAAATTGAGGGTGCCTTTAACACTTTTCTGCCAATTTCCCCACGATTATTTATTCTTCAAAAAATACCTAAAACCACAACAATTAACCAAATTATTACAAAATAAAATACCAATAATATATAATTTCGGGACTAACAAAGACACAAATACGTGTCTATCACCCTCTACCAGGAGGTTACTCATCTCCAGCTTTCTTGTTGTACGATAAAAATTGAAACGCTCGTGAACATGTCTCTCGATTCCTAGAATCACTCAGGGGACATGAATATAATCATTTGCTACGTCTCAAAAAAATTTCAAAGTCCCTCCCTGGAAGAGCTTACACATGGTACAACAACATTGCTCCCAACAGTATTTCCAGTTGGGGAGAAATAATCAATGCTTTCTATAAGAAGTATTTCTTCATCTCGGAACAAATCACTTTGTTAGATCTGGGAAAAATATTCTACAGGAACAACAACATAAACAAATCACGTGGTCCAACCACGCGTGTGGCGAGAGGAATATATTTTTTAATTCCAAGATTGCCCTCAATATATAGGCTAAATAAGGTTTTATATTCTCATTTTTTTCAGTTTCTCTTTTAGACAAAGAGAGCTCTAACGATTTTATTATTCTAGTTTCAATTTCTATCTCAAAAAATAGGGTTTTGAACTTAATATTAAGAAGAGATCGAGATAAGTTTTTTAATTTCATTGATTTTTATTGTTGATTTGTATTTTCAGAATTAGGTTTTTAATTAGAACAATGAGAGATGATAGAAAAGGGGAAAGAATAAGAAGAACAAAAGTATGAAGTGATCCAGAAGATGCATCGTTATGATTTACGACGAGAAGAATAAAAGAAATTGATGGTGAATAAGTATAAGAAGAAGATTCGAGCATTAATGGTTCTTATTTTGTGTTTTTCTTTTGATTGATGTTCTTATTTTATGTTTTTGATCCATTTCTTGATAAACTCACTCATAGTTACTTAGTTTCTGTGTTTTCTTTTGTTGTTTGGGATTGTTTGATCCAACAGTACATATATGGCATACTAGAAAAAAACTTCTTTGATTTTTTTTAATTCATAGAATCATCACTTATTTTGTATGATCCAGCAGTACATATATGGTGTACTGAAAAAAAAAACTATTTTGATTTTGTTATATTTATAAATTCATCACTTTTTTGACATGCAGTTGACTTTTAGGTTATGGTTCAATAGTACATATATGGATTACCGAAGATAACATGATTTTTTTGTATATATAAGATATAGACATCTATCTCTTTGTGTATATATGTTTGTGCTTTTTCTAGAAATCATTATTAAATTGTTTTTTTTTTCTGTCGAGTCTTTATGATAATTGTTGATTGTTAGATCCAGGCACGCCCCAGAATCATATCATAATTGAGCTTCCCCTTAATGATATGATGTTTGAGTGGCTCCTGCCACTACTGTGAGAGTGATGTGTCCGTAAACATCTCTGGTTATCCCTTCAGGATCTCTGACTATTGTTCGCGAGCGTGTAGCTTCTTGTCGAGTTACTCATGTTGCTTTCAGAGTCGTGAATCTGATAAATTGACATCCATGCCAGCATCAACTAATGTCTTACAAAAATTAACATCTCTGAGCCGTGCAGTAGTGAAAATTCCCCGGCTGCGCTCTTCATCGTTCTGATTGACCATATCCTCCAAAGGGAGATTGTCTTGGGCGTAAGTGTCTTCAGCAAAAGATGGTAGGCATTTGACAGATACGACTCGAATGAGGGCAGTAAAAAAGATCTTTATATTGATCCTTTGAAAAGTGGAAGAGCTCACACATGCACTCTATTAATAATTGAATTGATTGGTTGACCGGCTCTCCAGAGATGGTAAAGCTTCTAACAGGAAGGGAATTTTTGTGAATACCTTCAGTCCCAAGTTGTTATTCCTATGACTCTATTTTTTCTTTGAAGATATGTCTCAGTCCGTTGCACTCGTTGGTGGGGTGATTGACGAACCAATGGAAACGATAATACTTCGGGTCTGACATTTCCTGAGGAGTAGGCGGGCGTCGTACATGTGGTAATTTGACGATCCCTTCTTGTATCCATGCCTTCAGTAGTTCAAGGACCTCTTCCATGGGAATTGGAAAAATCAGGACAAGTTATATCAGGTTTTATGTCATGTTCTTGTGGTTGTTGTAACTGTTTTTGTTGTCATATCCCCTTAGTAACACCTTGGGAACGATTTATTCGCTGGGTCGGTGCCTGATTCATGGCTAGAGTGGAAGGAAGATGCTTAGTTGGTGGTTATTGCTGATATGGAGCTTTTCTTTTGGTCCCTTAATTACCGACATCGCTTATTGATGGTTGAACAGTGTACTGCTTGTTGATCAGTAGTCGATTCCCATGGGTATCTCCACGACTTTATTCTCTTGTTGTTCGGGTTCTCTCCAGTGGGGCAGGAGCAGCTGTGCCAGACCGCTTCGAGGCTTCGTGTAACTCAGAAAAAGTATGAAAACGTAAATTTTCTAAAAGAGCACGATAGACATGAATCATACCATTAATACAGAGTTCTACTAGTTGATGCTCTGTCATATTCGGACCGTGACAATCCAGCGCTTGATTTCTGAATCTCTTTAGGTATTCATTGGGATACTCATTATTCCTATGAAACATTCTTCTCAGGTCTGATATGGTGATTTTCTCGGAGACAAAGAAGTACTTCTTGTAGAAAGCATTAACCATATCTTCCTAACTAGAGATATTTTAGGGAGCAATGTTGTTGTACCATGTGTAGGGTCTTCTAATAAGGGATTTTGAAAATTCTTTGAGACGTAACACATGATTATATTCATGCCCTACGAGTGATTCTAAGAATTGAGAGACGGGTTCACGAGCATTTCCATCGTACAATGAGAAAGTAGGAAACGAGTAACCTCCTGCAGAGGAATCCTTTGAATTCCATGTGGGTAAGAAGGCTGATGTTGATGGATCAAGGATGAGTCTTCCTTGACATGATTTTCTTACGAGTCTCTCCAGATCTTCAAAGGTAACAAAATTGGATTGTTGGTACCTCTGCGGTGGGCGATCATCGATGACATAAACTTCATCGTCTCCTTGTATCCTTGACGTCCCAGCGTCAGTGGCCGCTGTAGAGTTGGTCCTGGTTTGCTCTGTCTGACGATGGGGTATGGATATAGTTGGACCACCGGTAGAATGAATGCGGAAGAGAAAATATCTTATCGTCACAACGGATTACTTCACCAAATAGGTGGAAGCAGCTGTCTGGATAACATCAGAGATAAAGATGTTTTTAAATTTCTATTTGAAAATATCAGATGCAGATTTTGGCATACCTGCATCCATAGTCTCAGACAATGGAAACAACTTCAAGGGAAGAACATTACTTACTGTTTAATGCATTCAACATTCAAAAGAACAAGTCAACACCAATTTATCCTCAGAGAAACGGAAAAACGGAGGCAACTAACAAAACAATTGCTCTCAACTTGAAGAAGACTTTGGATGAGCACAAGGGTAGATGGTACGAGCAGTTGCACAATGTCTTATGAGCGTATCGTACAACAAAAAGAGAAGATACATGAGAGTCACATTTTTTTAACATACAGAACGGAGACGGTCATCCCAACAGAAATCATCATACCAAAAACAAAGTCGGAAGCATGGGAAGAGAATTTAAACTCATACTTGATCCTAGCCAAGATAGATGACCTAGAGGAGCACAGAGAAGTCGCACTACAAAAGATGGTCAACTATCAACACATACTAGCAAAAGAAGACATCAAAAGAGTCAATTAGCGTAATTTTTCATTCGGGGAATATGTGTTGCGCTCCCAAAATATCAAAAGGTTAAAGCTTGGGGAAAGTTAGGCCCAACGTGGGGTGGTCCCTATACAATTCAAAGTATCGCAGGGAAAGGATCATACTAGCGAAAAACATGAAGGAAGAGGTTTCGCAACAACCATGGAATGCTAAACTCCTTGAAAATTACCGTCCATGATGCAATAGGAGAAAACATGATGTAAAATTTAGAAGAAGATAGGCGCTATGTGCATTTGTTTCTGTCTCTAGGAAAAATATTATTATCAATGAAAAAACTTCTTTCATAGAAATCAAAAGGAACAAAGTTGTGTACATATAAAATAAATGTGAGATACGCATGCAAGCAGGTGCCGCTCTGAGTACCACACAAGACTCATGCGAAAACGTAAAGAGAGCGCTCACATCGAAGCAAACAACTTAATTGCTGCTCACTAGGGGGCATATACATCTATAGGTTATGCTCCCTGGACTGGGATCGACAACTTATTACCTGAACCCCTCTGATCAAGGTAAAAGCTATGTTGAGTACAAGTCGCTTATTCTCTAAGGAAAGGCCATGTGGCAGTGGTCGAGTCCATCCAGACTCATGCAAAATAGTTCCAACATGAACATAAAAATAAAATTTTATTACATCCACACTGAGTTACAGAGTAACGCAGTTAAAAAACTCTCGTAGCCAAGTAAGAGATAAAATAAAATAAAATAAGAATAACCCCAAGAAAACATACATTGTTCAAAAGCAAAAGTATAACTTAGAAATTTATACCCAACAAAGTTTTATACAAAAATCTCATATAAGTGAGCAACAAAATAAGAGAAGATCCAGGCCAATCAATCTTTAGCGGAAACAACCGGGAGGGTGAGACCAGGGACTCGACTCTCTAGTTGACAAAACATGGAGTTCACCTGTTCCACCATAGAGGTCTTGTAGAAACTTTTCAACACCTCCTCACGGGTAGCCAAGGTTGTTGCAGAGGATTTGCACAACTCGTACAACTCATCTTTTAACAACTGATTCTTAAACTTAAATCCCTTGGCTCGAAGGTCATGGGTCTCCTCAAGATAAAGATTACAAGAAGATAGTTTACTCTGTTTCTTGACCTCCTCCTTGAGCTCAGCTTCCTCAGTTTCAAGATTGTTAACCTTCCCAGTCAAAACCTTCACACGGTCCTCAAGCTCTGCAAAAAAAATAAAAATAATCAAAATATTTCTCACATGGTAAGAAAAGATAATAACATATGTACATAAAAATCAACGCAAGCTACCTCTCGCATAAGAAAGAGATTTCTCTAAGGAATAAGTCAGTTGCTCTCTTTCAGCATCAACACGAATAAATTCCCCAGATAAGTAGTCATACTCAAGCATAACTCGCCTTTTTCTAAGCGCATAGCCGAACTTTCAGAAGAAAGAACAAAGTTTTCCTCAAAAATCTCCATCTTGCGACTGAGAGCAACATGAGAAGATTTTCTAGAGGCAATTTTGCTTATGGCTTCATCTAAGACCTTGCAGGTATAGGAAAGTTCATTTCTAAGATTGATAATATCCATCTGAAATGGAACACGTTCCGAGGTGACCTTGTCTAGTGCAGCCTTAGCCTTGTTCAAATCAAGATGAAACATAGATTGAGAGGAAGCAGAGGCTAAATGCTTCTCATAATCGTTTATGATACTCTTCTGATTGGAGATAGTATCATCCTTCCAACTAACCATGGAATCATAGTCTTGGCATGTGTGCATCCACTTGTTGCGAAAATCATTCCTCTCACCCACAAATTCACGAACTTGAGAAGTCAACAATTTTGCTTTGGCTATGGATTGACTTAGCTCAAGGAGCAGAGTCTCACTATCCTTTTAGGTATGCCATAGATCTCGCTTAAGGCGAAAATTCTCTCTACGAAGACATAATATTGTTTTAGGGTGAAAACAAATGTACTGTAAAATCGTACTTTCAAGTAGGTTTGAGAGATCAAGCTCGAACAGGATGAGCCTAAAAAAAGAAATGGCCGTTCACGTCCTTCTTCGATCACAAAGGTGGAGAAGATTAGGTAGGTCTTAGGGGAGGGAAGCAAAGAAGTTTGAGAAATATCAGTGTGATGAGTAATTGCAGTGTGTAAAGAAGAATGAACTATCTCTGAAATGAATTGTTAATTATGTATATCTTGTTAGTTGTTAGTTCTTAGTTCTTTCTGTCCTTTTGAAGTTTTGAGAAGACAAACATTGATTTCTCGTAAGCGGTGGAAGTACATAATAAGAGTAGGAGTAACGATTGTGGAGATTGTAGTGGAGTCATTTCCGAAAAATAAGGAAGACTTGTATGACCACTACTCCTCATGCTCTCAACTGTATTATAATTATCCCACTTCTTGTTACCTTCTTGTTCGTGGATATGTTGCCACAATGCACGATTTCCGTAGACCGCAAGACCAATACCCCAATGAGAATCCCCCCATGTGTTGTATTTGATATCTCATAGAATGATAGTGGAATCATGAACCACTACTATTTTGATTAGGTTAAGTCAAGTCAAATGACTTGCTAAGTAAGTGAGGCAAGTTGCACAACTCACTAAATTGATAATCAGACTGATTACTGTCAAGTCTGGTAAGTTTAGTGGTCATATACTAACTTTGAAATAACATGGCATAATTTTAATGGCTAAATGTTAACTTAGAAGTGAGTTAGCATAAATATGGAAGATATCGAGGTCAGTATTGTAAAGAGCTTCCTAAGAAAAAAGGCTTATTAGATAACACTATAAGATTAGTGTTGGCATTAAGTCAATATTAAAAAGAATGACGCATTTATAAAGGAAGCATCTAGCAAGATGGTATTGTGCTAGCTCTTTAGGAACAAAATCCAATGTGCTAGCGTTTTGAGAGCAAGCCTAATTTGCTAACTTCTAGAAAGGAAGCTATATTTTTAGACGCAAAGGCTAAGACGCTACTAAGGAGGCTAGCACTTTTTGCGTAAAGGCTAGGACGCTGCTAAGCCAAGGTAGCTAGCGTCAATGCGTTGTTGGCTGGGACGCTTGCTAGGTCTAGGACGCTAGCGCCAATACGTTGTTGTCTGGGGATGTTAGCACCACAGTCAAGGAGGTTAGAACCATGGTCGTGGAAGCTATATAGGTCAAGGAAGCTAAGGCTGGCACGCTTTCTAGGATTAGGACGTTAGCGCCAATACGCTATGGCTGGAACGCCTCTTGGCCTAGGATGCTAGCGCCAATACACTATGGCTGGAATGCCTCTTGCCCTAGGACGCTGGCTAGGATCAAGGAGGCTACAAGGCCAATTTAAAATGCATGTAGTTTTTTAGAGAATCTGTATTCTTAATTCGCTTGCGGAATATATAAGTAGAGATATTGTATTTTGTATTTTGTTATAAATCTAGGAATGCGCGCATGAGTATGCGCATATCCTTTTATATTCATGCTGCTAGGAAGAGGGCAATTTCACAATCATATCCTTGTTAAAAACCGTCTAAAAATATCTCCTCAAACTCAATGGTTCTTAGGATTAAGCAGGGACTCGGAACATAAGAAGAGTTGGATGTGATACTACGAAAGAGAGAGAAGAGTTCTAACGAACCTGAAACCTTAGACAGCTCAGTTGCGTAAGCAGTGTCAGCAGACTTATGCGCAGCAACAACATCAAAACGTGCTTGATCACGCTTACGCAGAGCAATGCCACGTGCCTCCTCGGTGCTAAGTAAAGTTTTCTTGCTCTCATCTAGTTGATGCAGAGTTTCCTTAAGCTTACCAGAATCCCCTTGGTCTTCAGTATGCCTCCTCAACCCATCGAATTGGATATTCACTAAGTCAAGATCACTTTGGGCTTGTTCAAGGAGGAGAGCATAATTGGCATCCTTCACACGATACAACTTAAATAGACGATAGTTATATTCTTGCTATTGCGCCATCTGAAAGAAAAAATAGACTCATGGAGTTAACCACAAAGTATGGTACAAACAAGAACAGGGTAAGAAATACACATACCAGGAAATGCATAAACTGGGGCAAGAAGTTAGCATGACCATTAATAAAAGGTTCCATGGTTTTAACGTCAGCCTCAGGAACTTGCGCGTAAAAGTTGGAAGCAGAGAAGCGGGGTTGATTAAAATATAGATCCAAAGTTCTCAAAAAATTAATTTATGTTGATAATAAGCTGTGCCAGCAACCAAGTTTTGACCAGGAAGAAGAGAACCTGGAAAGGGAAGATTGGCCGCATTCAAAACCCACTCCAGGGTAGAGTCATCGGAGGCATGCACATCAAGTCCAAATGCTCTAAGGGAAGTTTCCCATTATCAATTAAAGAACTAACAAGAACATCAGCTTGATCATGAGTCAAAAAAAGAGTATCCATGGCATGAGTGCCAGCATCTACGCAAGGTTGCGCAGATGTAAAAATACTCACCGCATCAGTCATACTTGTGGAAGCTTGAGGAGGAGAAGAGGCATTCAGTTGAAATGATCCAGTATGCGCATTCATGCTCGTCACCATCTCAGCAAGCCTTAGAGGATGGGGAATTTAACCAAGTTTCATCACCAATACTGTTCACAGGAGAAAAATTGTTCCAGTTTAATTGCATCTTTGGAGGAGAAGGCGGAGCTAATTGATCCCCCTTTGCAGTAGTTGAGCTTGGATCCCCAACAGTAGCAGATATGCGCTACCATGCTCACTTGGAGCATTTCCAGCTTATTGGTTCGTCTTCATAGTAGTGGAAGGGGAAGAAATCAAATTCTCATTTAAAGGGAATGATTGGGCAACTTGAGAAAGATTAATAAATCCCTCACTAATTCCCCCTGCGCCGGCAGCAATAATAGCATCCATTTCCATATTAGCTGCGACCTTCTCAGCACTAGCAACAATCTTTTCCACGTTATCTTCTCCGTGAACAATCCCTAGGTCTAACTCACTACCACCAAATTCATCATTATCAGAAATATCACTGGATTTTTACCATCAACTAAAACATCTTTACTTCCTTGATTGCCTTTAGAGGTCTCAGGGACTAGACCATGTAAGATAATGGAGGTGTCATCCACCTTTTTCTCAACTCTCTTATAAGAGGAGTTAGTAGGCTTGGAAGACCCCTTACGTCTTTTTAGGTTCTGTACCAGTAAGCGCTTGATTAATTAAGTGTTAGGGGCAACTATAAGCCATTTAGAACGTATAAAAAAAACACTTACTCCATCAAGCGCAGACTCAGAACCTCATATACGTCTTCGATCAGAAATCTGTGGCATAGCAACGCGGCTATCAGAAGACTATACGGGAACCTTATCCTGCGCAAGTGATTACACATTGAATAACTCATATAACACTACAATATACACCATAGCTCAATATAAGAGAAATTTACTTATATCCAAGCACCCAATTATGTTGAAACGCCATGGCACATAGCCATCATACTTCGAAGGAAGGGAGGTGCGGGGCACATTGGAAGCAAACCATCCTCTAAACCAAGGTCCCTTAATTCTCAAGACTGTACGGTACCAACGGAATTCCTGATCAATGTGTAGCTTATCTTCCTCATGTACATGCACCATGGTTCTAGTAACACGATCATAGACTGTCCTTATCTTGCTCTTATTAATATCATTCGAAAGACGGACTCCACCGTTATTCCTCTCTGATGCGCCTATAATTGTGCGACGAGGACTACAACTTCACCGAGAGTATTAGACTTCTGAACAAAATCAGTATACGTGACATTGAAATTTTCAGGAGTATAGTCCTTGGAATCAAATTGAGGGGCAGAATGACGAGCATTAGTTCTACCTGTGTTACGACGCCAGCACTCATTAAGAATGTGCCACCAATTACCAGTATACTGAGCAATATGGAGAACTTGATTTTTTTTATCCTTAACACATTTGGTTCGACTAGCAAGTACGTCAAGAAAGAAAGGATCTTTCTCGTTGTAGAGTGGGAGAACTAGTCCAGCAGCCAATTTCCCAACAGTGATAATAAGGTTCATATCATCAAAGTGAAATTGACGAATCATTTCTTCCGTCAAAGCATCACCCTGAAAAAGTTCAACTTCAAAATCCTCCAAATGAAAAAAAAACTTGATTTCTGCTATAATCCAGTCATGGTTACTATAAGAAACACCCATCTGAACTCTGTCTATGGGGAGTAAAGGAGGAGTAGGTAATGACAGAAGTGTAGGCTCCTCAACTAGCGCGTTATCAGGTTCCCTTGGACTGCGATGTGGAGAAGGTATAACACTAGTGTGAATCTCCGCAGAAGGAGACTGATCTGGATATGGCCTACGCCTACCCTTATATACTGCGTAACGACTAAATTTACTCTTAGACCGAGATGCGCGTATATCATCCTCTTTACGATAAGAACGTCATTGAGATCTCATAATAACTGTGAATATGCATAGGATTAGTTAGAAAATAAAATAAAATACTATCATCACAACACGTTTGATACATGCAAAGAGTCAAAGGTCAGCAAGACCATTTTTGACGGTTAAAATACAAAAACAGTGAAAATTTCTCACTACAAAATCAAGGATCAAAAAGCAAAAAAAAATCGAAAAGCTTGAAGAACATCAGTTCATGGCCTGGGTAATGACGAGAATCATGGTATACACAAAATTCATGGAAACCTAAGAAACATGAACACAACAACTGATACACAATCACACAACAATTCAAAAGGAAATTAGTAAGATCATAAACATTGTATCATCATCAATAAACCATGATCAAACAAGAGAAATTCAACAACATGTGAACAAATCAAAACAACAAAAGTATATGACTTAATTCGAAAAAGGGGTAACTTTGGTTGCAAAAACAACCAGAAAATTAAGTTATGGACACCGAATGTGAACAGTATTGGCAAAATATGAAGAGACTGAAGTCTTTAAGAAGAAGAATAGAGTGAAAAAAGTAAATACTTGTTCTTTTTTCCAAAGTATTCCTTATATAGAGGAGGGGATATCCAAGAGTTAGTCAGTTCTAGATCCTAGGAATCATTATTGCACGATAGAATACGAAGTGAATCGTGGGGAAAGTATAGGCTAATGTGGGTATTTTCTTCCCATCCTACCCTTGATAGCATGAGAAAGAAAACGGGAAAACCGTGAATACAAATATTCTGTTGAACACGTGGCGCCATCTGGAGTCATGGGCTATCCTTTAAGCGAAAAGCATAACATCAAAAGAGATATATTGAATCCCTGACCGGGTTCATTTTATCACATCGAGGAAGACATGTGGAAGATTTATCAAATGATTTGCTGACATCACCTAGGCGTAGATTGAGTCAGATATGTCAGACGCGTGGCTGGAATCCACTCAGCATTAAATACTAGCTCAGAGAAGCAGATGCAGATAAAGGATTCTGAGTAGGACAAGATCCTTAGTGGGATCATAACGGACACTTGAAAGGGACTTATCAGTCATCTACGCTGCAAAGAATAGATGGCAGAGAAAAGTATATAAATACCTCACTTCTTCCCAAGAGAAGGGATCAAATAATTTTAGAGCCTAAAGAGAGAAGAAAGTCTTAAGTTTAGTCAAGTCGTTTCACTGTAACCATAACCTTTCTATTCTCACTTGTAATCCCTACAAAGACACTTTGTAAATCCTTAAACTCATTACCCCGTGGACATAGGCATAGCCGGACCACGTAAAATCTCTTGTGTTAAGTGTGCGATTTGATTTCTTACTCTGCTTTACTTTATACTTACTTATATTCATGTGGTGTGTTTGCTCATTCATGCTATCTGAGTAACGCGTCCTCTTTAACTTACTTAAGCATTATATTAAAAAGTTTTACAACTACGCATCTCACTTTGAATATTTATCATATTTATTTTCCACGTAAACTATATAAAAATTAGTAGTTACAAAGATGAGACTTTCCAATTTCGATGAACAAATTCTTGAAATATAGAAGGTTACTGTGCTTTCATGAAGAAAATTGCTAGTTAATGAAGTCTTCTTTTTTGTTACACAAGCAATATTGCCTTCGATTAAATACTCGTGTTGCGTCTACAATCTTCTTCAACACATTGAGGACTTGTGTCATGGATCGCTAGCTTCTCGAGATTTTACAGATGTGGTTGATATAGTTTCTTCAACAAAGAGCCAATGTGTAGATACATTATTGTAAATGAAAAAAACTATATTTGTGATCATACCTTACATGGTTCATAAGGACATCCAAATTCCTAGGAGATGGTTATTATGTTGATCATTGGTCCAATCAAATGTATCCACTAAATAACCAAAATTATACATTAACTCCCCCTTGGATGACCACCATGTTGAATAAATTGCCTCACTAAAATCTTGCCAGTAAAACCCAATGGGACGAAATCTGGACGAAGGAAAAGAGCACAATATCAACAATTTGAAATTAAACGTCACTGAGATGTTGCCTCGTTAAAACCTTGTCAGGAAAACCACATTGGACAAAACCTGAAGCGAAAGGAAAAGAACACAACTTTTGACGGTTTATAGATGTTAACTCAACTATATGAGTATTACAGAAAACAAGCATCAAAATAATAACTATAGTATATATCATATATGAGTTTTATGCTGGCATAATAATTCAACTGCAGATCAACAAAATAAAAAAGATTTATGGTGCTAAAACGTGGATTTTTTTTGTATTTTAAAGGACTCATCAAGAGACCTGTGAAGTTGATATCATCAACTAATCCGGATTTTGGTCTTTTACCAATTTAAAAAACACTTAAAGGATTGTTAAACCTAATATAATCGAGTCATGTGGCTGCCTAAATATAACTTGAATCCTCCAAGGATTACAAATTCGAATATGTTCTCTGACCACATTTATTGTGTGAATGCAATATGAGTCCTTCAAGGACTACCATGCCAAAAGCATCATACATGGTGAACAAAGTATTATGAACCAATCCTAGGGTTTGAAAAAAATGAAACACTCAAATCGTTTTTACAACGATCATATTTCTCATATAACGGATGAAGACTACATAAACCTGTAATATTCAGAATTCATTCTTGCACATTTAAGGTGTTAAGTTTTGGATAAAAATATTACATTATTCAAGAGATTTCAATCCAACATAATTTGGATTTTTTACCGACCAATCACATGTGTCGATATATCTCTGCAAAGGGGTTAGTAACAACCATCATTTATTATTTCAGTAGCTACTGTAAATGAATATTAATCATTAGTTTACTACGATTCCACACAATTCTCTAGTGTATACATATTTTGAAAAATTCAATATTTACTAGTAACAGTCCCCATGGGCATTATAATCTCTTCATCTTCAAAAGAGGAGATATTAATTTTGAGAACGTTGTATTATAATAAATTCTATCAGGACACTTGTAGCATGTACTAAAAGCTACATGCTTACAGGATGTATTTGGATTTTCCTTTTTAAACGGCATAAGCTTATGGAAAAGCTAAATGAGATATTTCACGCCTATTTAATGACAACCTTTTTTGATTTGATCATGATGGGAGAGAAATTGATGTAAATTTTCAGTTAATTAAGAACAACCTCTCGTAGTGTGTAGTCTACCCCCTGATTATGGAAGAAATATTTTTATCTCATATACGAAAAAAAAAGTTCCGTAAAGTATTATCCGATTAATACAAGGACATACACTTAAGTGAATATTTACAATCAACCATTGATTACTTTTGGCTATAGCATAAATCATATAGAATATGCAAATAAATATCCAATACTTTTATGACCTATAGGGCCAACGAAAAAATCATTCACTGTAGAATGAATTATGGACATTTTCTTTAACAAAGGAAATTTATCTCAAAATTAATTAAGTCACTCAAGGACTAATGAAATAGGCTAACAAGCCGGGTGCACAGCCATTGACCTTTAGTGTCCTGGGATGTTCCAACTACAAGTGGAACAAACCTAAATTTAGAAATTGTTACCACAAGAAAAAAACTTAAAATTGCTCAATATCTTTCAGAATGCAGCAGTTCCTCGTTTGTTGGTATTTACAATTGGCTTATACCATAATAACAATATCTAATGTTAAGATCGATAGAGAGAAAAAAGAATCCTTTTAAGAACATAAAGAATGCAATATCATTAATTTTTTTTAGAAAAAAATCCACTTTGTGGTTGATTAATGATGGTTTCTTGTAGGGAATAGAAACCAATCAATGTTCCTTGAAAGGAATATAACCATATTGGCTTGAAAATAATTTAGAATACCAATTTATTTACATCTCATCTCATAGAATCGATGGAGAAAACCAATATCAATTGGTTTGTATGGTTTACCGAAATCGGATCAACAAAAATTTAAAAATATCGTTTTAGTCATCGCATATGGAAAATCCATCTTATGGTTATGGATGGTTTTTTGTAAATAAATGGAAACCAAATATAAAAATAAAATGATCTTGATCCAATGGATGTAGATACTAAACTTAATTGGTCGGAAGTTTATGAACCATGTATGTGATTAGTTATCGTAAAGGTAATCAAACTAATCTGCGATGACATCAATATTTGGTGATTATAGTTTCATTAGAAAAATATAAACTATAAACAATTTTTTTATGGATTTTTATTTATTTTTTATAAAAAAGAATAAAGAAGAAAAATAATAAATCTTCGACGAATCGATCACCCATTTATAATATTGTACAGTAATTTCAATTATGTACCGAATATCGATTAATCGAAAACACCATAAAATATTTGTATTAGTAGATAATTGAACTAATAAGATAATAATCATGTCAGATAGTGAGTGTAACCAATAACTAATACATATAGCCTTGGAAACTAAAAACTAGAGTAAATTAAATAAAAGAGGTTATTTGGGATTTTTAATTCAACCGTAAACATAAAACAATATACCTTACTTTCAGGTCTACGTAGAGATATTGGCGGCTTAACCGAGAGAAAGCTATAAGGTTGCAAGATGCAACCGTTTATGCTAACTTTTTCTTTGTTTATTTTTTGTCTGACTGATGCGTATTCTTTCATATGAGTAACCAATACTAATTTATGAAAGTATTGATCCAACCGCGCGAGTACATACAAAAGAAAAAACAGGTGCCAATGTTAGAAAACCATTTAGTTATGGTTAAATAAAATAAGTAATAAAAAATATTAAACAATACAATAAATTGAAAAACTAATAGTTTCACCTTGTCATGTTCCGCAGTGATATGTTTGTAATAGTGGTAAGAATGGGTTTGTTTCAGAACTTGTGAAGATTTGATTTTTATACTCAAATTCTAATAATTAAACTAGAAAACTCAAAACAAAGTTGGCATCAAGATTATAAAAAAAAGCACTGAGACTCAGGATTCCACAATTAACCAATTAAAGTGATTCAATCTAATCAATATTCATGCAATTCTTTTCGTTTAAAGTGATTCCAATATGTTGTAAAAGTAGATTTTTAAAGTAACAATTGTACATCAAAAGCATAGAACACCAACAACCCTAGGCTAAGCATGCTCTATCAAAAGAAATCACAACTTCTTAATAAAAATCCTTAAATCATTTTTTAATCAAGGCAAATAATCATAAAACAAAATGCAAAAATCAATTAAAATAGAAATATACCACTTTTCTTGGAACAATGGCTTCCTTCGTCGCCTCGGCAAAGGGATTTAGCCCTTCATGCTTAAAACACTTTCAAAAGTTTGATACATGGCTCAAAAAGTATTTAGAAGATGAAAATATACTAAAAAGAATAAAACAGTGAATATGCAACGTTGTACATGCGTTACATATTAACTGTTACAGTAGAAGCTCAAGATAAATGTTGCAGACTGGAAATAAAACGTTGCAAAAAAGTTGAAGAAACCGTGGGAGAGAGGTTGAAAAAACCATTGCCATAGCCTCTGTTCTTCGTGTTCTTCAGCAGCAGCAAAGAAGAATTTCCTGGAGTGATTTTTCTTCCTTCTCTTGGTCTCCTGAACTCGACCCTCCCTAAACTATTCCTTGGACTCTTCTATTTATAATACAACACCAAGCAATCGATTATCTTCCAAAAATCCTCTGTTTTAATCTTCACAGAATCTTCTTTTAATGAAAAATATCATCAGGAATTATTTTCTTTCTCTTTGAACAAAATCTCGATCAGACTCATTGATGACCTTCTTCTTGTTGCCTTGTTTGTTCTAAAAAAATAATGTTGGGTACGGAAACAAACTCTACAAAATAGGAAAGTCAATCCATGTGTTACGTGAAAATCATTTTTCTCCCTGATTTCTTTCTGAGAGTATAACTTTGATTTTCCTGTGATTTTTATGTTTCCAAAACTTGTGAAACTCTTCTTATTAGGGAAAGAGAATATCCGAGCCTTTAAACTCTTCAAATATTACCCCAAAACACGTAGAGAATCATCACAGATCAAGAGAAAAAAAAGTCCCGCCAAAATTATATTTAAATTCCAAAGAGGTGGGTGCCTTTATAAACTCCATGTGTGCCTTTATCAATTTTCTCGGGTTCTTTTATCAGTTTTTTGAGACGACTTTTCCACAAATATTTCTTTTCCAAAAATACCTACAAAGACATAAAAACCCTAAGTACAAAATAAGTGATAACAAAATAGAGAATGTAAGACAAATAAGACACAAAAATGTGTTTATCACGCAGCTCTTAGGAAAAAAATCTAAAACATCAGTTTTTCTTGATAGCATAGCCTGGTGTGGAGCCTGCTGATGACCTATTGTAGATGGTGAGCTTTTAACAAGGGATAGAGTTGTAAAATTATCCGCTGCCAAGCAGCAGGAAAATGAAAGGATATGCGAATACTTATGCGCATATGCCTAGCTCTATAACAAAACACGGAATATTGTATCTCTACTTATATTCCGCAAGCGAATTAAGAATACAGATTCTCTATAAACATTCTAAACTAGAATCAATGCCTCAAAAGACGTATTGAGCCTCTGCTCTAGGATAGCCCTAGCATTTTCTCCTATTAGCTTTAGGATAGCACCAACTGTTTGGCTTAGCACCACATTGGCACTAGTTCGCCACCATAGCGTTAAAAGTGATAACCCTAGCGCAAAAAGCGCTAACTCCTCTTAGAAAAGCATATCTTATCTTGGCGCGTCCTCAAGCAAGCCTTCATGGTGCTAACATCTCAACTAGGAATAACCATGACATAGGCACCTTAACTCTAGCGCCAAGAGCGCCAACTTTCTTGGCCTGGCACGGTTTTGGATAGAGCATCCCCGAGTAACCAGCGCCACGAGCCTGCGCATCCATGGATGATACGTCCTATGATTGGCGCGTCCCTTGGCCAATAGATCCAGTTGTTATGTTCCATAGTCGTAACAGCTCAGTTGATGCGTCCCTAGGCTGCAACGTCCCTTAGCTTTAGCGCCTCCCTTGGTCGTAGCGTTCCCCAACCAGTGCGTCCCTGGAGCTGATGCGTCCCTAGCCTGCAGCGCTCCCAGCCTGATATGTCTTCCCCTAGCACGTCCTTAGCGCGTCCATACTTAGTGTTTATGGATTAGCGTGTCTTTGGTTATAAGTGCATTGGTGCTAGCACTTTGGTGTTAACTACACTAGACCTAGTTTAAGTGCTAACTTCAAACGTTCTTGACACTAGCTTTCAAGCCCTAGCATAATTAACACTTACTAGAAGTTAAACATATTGGCCTTGCTCTTGAGATATTAGCACATTATCCTTTTATACTAAAATAGATAACACGTTACTAGTGGTGTTAAGTGGCTAGTTCTAGCCTCGCTAGCTACTTCTATTAGAAATACGCCCTTCTTTCCAATATTGGTCTAATACCAAATCTTATATGGTTTCCTAACAAGTCTTACTCTTTGAGAGGCACTTCACAATCTTGGCTTCAAGTGCCTTTTCAGACTTATGTTAAGTCCCTTCTGAGGTAATACTTAAACACATGTTACTCCTAAGCTAGTACATGACAACTGAACTTACCATACTCGACTCTGATCAGTCTGATTATCAATCCAGTGAGTTGCGCAACTTGCCTCACTGATCTAGCAAGTCATTTGACTTGACTTGACTTAATCAAAACAATAGTGGTTTATGACTCCATTATTTCCAAGAGATATCAAATACAACACATGGGGGGATTCTCATTGGGGTATTTTTCGTTTAGGCTCGTCCTATTTGATTTTGATCTCTCGAACCTACTTGAAAGTACGATTTTACCGTATTTTTTTTTTCACCCTAAAAAAATTGGCGACCACAGCGGGAGATCAACCTCTCAATTACAAAGCTAATTTTTCAGTTATTCAAGATTGTGTATCTTAGGTCTGGAGCAGTTACAACTCCTATAGTCGGTTCAGGTAGCACTAGTGGTGGCGATTCTAAAAACACCCATGTTACTACTGAACCTCCTCGTACCAATGCTACCACCAATACTACTACACCTCCTCTCGATAACAAAACTGATGAAGGCACCGAGAAAACCCATATCCCACCCAGCATAGATGATCTGAGGAAGAGACAAGAGGTTCTTGCTAAAACACAGGTGGACATGGCTACCACTCAGAAGGAGGTACTTGTTTGCCTCAATACTTTGACGGAGCAACTCTCCCTAGAGCAACGCCATCGCCTGACAGAGCAAACCAAGACCAATCTTACAGCAACCACTGACACTGGCACGTCAAAAACTCAAAGGAACGATGAAGTTCATATCATTCCTGATCTCCCACCGCAGAAGTACCAACAACCCGATTTTGTCACCCGTAAAGATCTGCATATACTTATACGAAATCACGGCAAGGAAGACCCATCCTTGATCCATCAACACTAACTCCTTACCCGCCAGAAATTCAAAGGATTCCTTTTCCAGAAGGTTACTCATCTCGGGCTTTCTCGTTGTACGGCGGTTGAAAAACACTAGAAACACGCAAACACCACTCGACATTGTTGATCTGATGCGGAGAAAAAAGGTTCCTGCCAGGACAAAGAAAGACATGGCTACCACTCAAGAGAGGTACCCACTTTACTCAAGACTCCAACGGAACAATCCTTCCCATAATAGATTCATCACCAGTTGCAGCAAGCAACGATTCCAAGCCTGCCAACGTCAACAGTCCCATAATCAATATTCAAGATGATGACGAGATCTGTATTCAAAGAGGAAAATCAAGGAGACAACGATCCAACCTTGTCACCCATGAAGACCTGGAAAGACTTTTATAATTTCAAGGCGTAGGGGGGCCAGTCTCACTTCAGCAGCACCAACCTCTTACCCTCATGCCATCCAAAAGATCATTTCATCAGGGGCATATATTTCTCGCTATTCTCCCTTTATATGGGGGATAAAAAATGTTCAGATCTGAAAAGATTGTTCCAGATGAACGAAGAATATCCTGGTGACTGCATATGCCGATTCAAGGTCCAAAAGACGTAGAGATATCTGTTGGAGAAGTCGTATGGTCAATAAGCAATACAACCTCCAATCATCCATAAGGTGATGTCAGAACGAAGGGGTCAGGAGGGAGGCTTCATCTCAGCAAGCATTACGAATTGAACGTTCACCATCATCCTCAACCCCAGCTCCAATCTTTGCACCATCCCATAGACAAGCTCCGCTCCACGTGTCAGACAAAACACTACAACAACAACAACAAAAGCTAAAGCCATTTATGACATTCTCACATTTTCCCTTTCACTCTGGTATGAGTACCTTTACTCTGGTACTAGTCTCTTTCACTCTGGTACGAGTCCCTTCAGTCAGGTATCAGTCCCTTTTACTCCGGTACCAGTCCCTTCCACTCCCATACCAGTCTCTTCACTCTGGTACTAGTCCCTTCAGCAAAGCTCTACCTACTTCATGCTCCCGTGTGGGTCCAAAATGACAACAAATCCATGCAATGCTAGATCAGAATTCTCAGCTTCATCAACAGCTACTTCCCATTTCAAGGACGATTCAGATTTCACTATGAGGGATGGATCATTACAAATCAACATAAACCGATGGAATGGTGAAACCCCCCATCACGTGAGTACCTTGGGAGGGTCCTACTGAAGAGGAATCAATGATAATACCCGTATTAGGATACTCAACTAGCACATCCCCTGCTACACTACCATTATGCACATCAACGCCAGTAGGATCATCATCCTCTACAAGTAAGCGAAGGGGAGCCCGCATATGGTTTTCAGTATGGGGAGGTACACTATCCATATCAAAATCAATGGTAACTCTTGTTCCTTCTCTAACATTCCCAACACTATGATTTTGGTCATTCCGCCCCTAAAAGTAGAGAGGTTACAGACATATTAGGTTAGAACATCTCAAACACAAAATTCTTGAGCATGAACCATAAAACCCGTTATACATACTCATAAATATCATATACATTCATAATTAAACAATATTTGAAGTATTTCATGAGCTCGGCCTAGGGATGTCAATGGGTACCCATTACTCGGAACCGGAACAAGGTAATTGGGTCCGGGTCCTAAAATTGGACCCATTAGCAACTTAGGACTCGACGGGTATTACCCGATTAGACCCGAAATCTTAATGGGTCCTAACAGGTATTACCCGACGGGTACCCGCGGGTATCAGGTGCCCGAATATTTGTTATATTTGTTAATTTTACCTAAAATTCAAAGACTTCGTCTAGTTTTGCTTGAATTTTTTTTATATATTTTTTTTTTATTCAATCTTTAGTTAGAACATTTACGTACATGTAACAATAAATTTACATGAAAAATTATTCGTTTCAAGTCAATATAAAGAATTTTTAAAAAAATATATAGTTGATTTTAGAATACCCGTTAAATACCCGGACCCGACGGGTATTTAGGTTTTTAATCGGTTCCGGTTTCGGGTCCACTAAATTAGGAACCGTACCCGGCACCGTTAGGAACCAGAACCAACTTTTATAAGTAGGGATTGGGTCCAGTGGTACCCGGGAGGACCCAGACCGATTGACACCCCTAGCCCAACCTATTACAAGATGTTTCACAAAAACCGCGTCAAAAACTGTCTGCCTCCTAAAAACTCTGAAGTTGGAGGCAATTGGTAAGGAATCTAATAATAATTCTTATACCAAAGGTTCCGTACGGATGTCTACTACAACATAATAAAATGGCGCATTAATCGGATGAACGAGCTAAGAGTTATGGCCGAAATGATGGGTGATATCACGTCTGAAAACTGTAGAATTTTCCTGCATACTTCCTGAATTCTACTTTTGGGTCGTTTTGACGCCCCAAACAAGCTCAAAACTTGGATTTTTTCCCTCAAACACGTAGTAAATTATTTTCTAATAAGGATAGAGGATTCAATCATCAAAAATGGAGGTCGTATGAAGATTCTACAACGTTTTTCCCAAGCACTATACTTTTGAAATTTTCTAGTGACGGGAATCTATAAAATTCTTTGTAAATTTGAGCATGGCTATGCTTATATGAGAACTTTGAAGAGTTCACATGTTCCACCATGAAAATTAGGAGCAGAAACTTACTTTATATGGGTCCAAACCAACGGAGGATTCTGGCATTACTTCATTGCTTACTTCTCCATCAACATCAATAGATTCAGATTCTACACAAAGTTCTTCAGCGTGGGGCGCTTAATTCATCTCTTCATCCTCCAACTTATCTTCATCCTCTATATCTACGATGTCTCCCAAAATCTCAGAAACATCAATATGGAAGAATTATTCACAATCCTTTTCTTACATAGTGGGGACTGTCAGAAGCGACATAAGTAGTGTCCACTGAAGGGCGCATATACGTACCTGCTAAAAGAAATAAACCAATTAATCAAGTCATGACAGTCATGCTTTGAGTCAAGGATATTAAAGAAGAATGGCTTTGCATCTCGATAGCCCAGAACTACAACGATAGCTTCAACTTTAATTCAGATACTCGCTTCATCCCCAGCGCTTCAACGACAACAAAGGACGGCTCTAACTTTCATGACTTCCCTTGACCTTGCAAGTTCCTGGAAGCATGGACCTGTGACGATATTGTAAGCTTATCTCCTTCCTGGAAGCGGATCCAAGTAAGCTACACTTGGGAAGCATGGACCTGTGACGACACTGTAAGATTATCCCTCACTTCTGAAAGTTTAACACAGTAACATCCTTCAACTAGAAGGTATGATCAGTAACGGTACTAGCAACAAGACCTCTCTACATCAGTACTCATACGACTGGGAGGCTTCTTACCAGATCACATCCAGAATGGTAACTGATAGGATTTTAGATCACCCTATATAAATAAACCGCAATCGCACGGTGCCTACAATGCAGACAACGGCAAGTACGAGTCGAACCCACAGGGAGCGGGAAAATACTGCAATTAATATCTCAATTAAACTAATCAGAAATAATATTTTTGGATTTTTTCAGAAATTCTAATGAACAAGAAAATAATAAAATAAGCTAGCTAAAAAAATACAATGTGATAAAGTACAGAGAGCACTAGGGTTTTCGGTTTTCGCCAATTTGATATATAGAACTCACATCTAATCTCCAAAATTATCGTTTCACCATTGTAATTTTTTTTCGCTTCCAAGTTGACATTTCTAAAGAATTGCTTATCAATCGAAAAGTATATCCCATCAAATGTTGTTAAGCATGGCATATCAGTTCAAAAACATAAACAATCAGTAGAACTATCTAACCAATATATAGTCTCAATGAGTCAAATATCTAGTTGATTGCATACACCGTCTAAGAATCTAATCAAAGCACGACATATAAAATGGAAAACATATATGATCAAATCTACTATTTATGCAATAATTAATCAAGCTAACAATGAAGATAAATTACTAAACATTTAGACTATTTATTTATAAATTTTTCATAATCAAAATTGGTTTCTACACAAAACCCTAGTCACAAAAATCAGTGAAACATGGAGAAGGATTTCTTAAGACCCATAAAATATATAATCAACAAAAGTAGAGATAGAAAAGATTAAACCAAACTCCTGTGATACAGTAGGCAGCCAACCAAAACTAATCTAAACGCAGACTTTCTCCCTCTGTCAGTTTCCCCCTGCGTCAGCCCCCTCTCTCATGTTCAGTTCCTGTCTCTTGCTATCACCCTACTCCTTCTTCTCACCGTACTTCTTCTTTCCCTAGTCTCTCTATCTAACTTTTCCTAGGCTCTTCTTCCTTTCTCTAGCCTCCTAGGTCTTTATTCTCTTAGCCTTCCTATCTCCCCCTTATTTCACCACCGTACCTCCCTAAAAAAACCTAAACAGAAAAGTGAAAAAAAAAAAAAAAAAAAGGTCCCCATCACTTCTCTCTCCACCTAGCTTTTATACTCCACCAATCACACCCCCTATCTCTTCTCCACCTGACGCACGCTTCCGTCCTTTTCAAAACCTAAAAAGCTAAAGCCCTCTCACGTCTTCTTCTTTTCTTTTACTTTTACCAATCACGTGAAGACCGAGACCCCATCATCCTTGTCTATCCGTACTTATCTAGCTATTCTACCACCTGACGCTTTACTCTAGCTGTACCTTCACGTGCTTTCTTTTTCTTGTCTTTCCTTTTATAATCTCAAGATGAGTGGTGGTCGTGACACACAAATGAGCCAGTATGAGAACTTGTATATGTAATTTATCATGAACGATCTTTCACGTTATTTATTTTCATTTCACCAATTTATTAGTAACGTCGGGTTTTTAGTGTACAGCCTATAGAAACATAAAAACAAAAGTATTAATATAAAATCAATAACTAGAAAATATAAATTAGTTGGTAAAAATGTATAAATTAAGCGCCTATCAAATACCCCCAAACCTATATTTTGCTAGTCCTCGAGCAAAACTAATCTAAAAATAAAATAAAAATCCTAACTCACTTTCGCAGGAATCGCGACTACATTTAGCATATGTAATAAGCCTTTAAACCCCTAAGTGACCCTAGCGGACGAGTTTTGTCTCGTGAGGGTTTACAAGAGGTATACCCACAAAAACTTTACTCCAAATTCTAGCTACCTGTGAACGATTGAGGATAGACACTAAACAAGCTATTTAGCTGTATACTAAATTCTTCGCCTATAAGAATCAGTACCCTATATGAGTCCAATTATTGTACACGAGTTTTCACTCAGCGTACTAAAATTCATAAAAGAATGCAACTCTACTCAAATAATCATTGAACATCCGAAACTGGATAAAAATTCACATTGCTCGAAATCAGTCAAATTCAAACACAGGGATAGATTAGAAGATGGAAATAGAAGTAATGAATGGTGCATATATTGACTAAGGTGAACGGTGTTTCCCAAAATATTAGTATAAAGTCCGTCTCGGATGCTCCTATTTTTATTATTATTTATATACATAATATTTTTTTTTCTTTTTTTTATGACTACATGATTAGATCTTTTGAATCTAAGTGCATGCTCCTTTTCAGCAGATTACATGATAGTTCTCATGGATCCTGCATTCCACGCTTGCTTAGGCGACGGAGAAAGGAAGAACACACACATATTGCTATCAAAGTGTCTTTTTTTTTACAAAATTAAAATTCTAACACATCCGAACTACGACCTTATGGCAATACTAGGGCCCCACCAAATCACTTAGAGAAACATAAAATTCAAAAAAATAAAAAAAATAGAAAGTGATATGATTATGATGATTCCGAGATATGCTTGTTCAATGATATCATGTTATTTCTAACACCTGAGTGCATCCAGATATGAATATACCATTTAGCTGGGCACACCAATTCCTATATATAAGAGCTATGTTTCCATCTACCTAGAATGGTTAGTGTCATCCTGAATAATTCAAAAGTTTCTAGACTTTGGAGTTTCATATTTTACTTAAAAGTTTCTCCCTTACCCCCAAACTTAAATCTAACATTGTCCTCAATGTTCTAAAGATGAATGATTAAATATATGAACAAGGAGTAATTGTTACCAATCGAAGTAAAGGAGTTAAGGAAATATATTACCGTGTCCCACGAGCATGGGCTACCTCCCAAGAAGTGTTAAGTTTAAAGTCTTCAGTCAGACTAAGAAAGAATTAGTCACCTCATTAAATCATATAACAATAGTCGGAAAAACTGTGGGTCATCTGAATAAAACAATGTTATACAAAATAGAAGGAAACTGCAGCAGACCCAGAAAGTGAACAACCCGAGTACAACCTTATCCCTATCTAGTGTTTTGTTTATGACAACTACATCTAGTTGAGGTTCAGGTTCGGGCACTATGAAAGGGTCTAGATAAATCTCTTTGTACTGAATTTCCTCATAGGAAGGATCCGGAGGATCAGGTTGTAGAGTCTGGAAAAACTCAAATAATACATTTAAGGCACATAATAATAACCTGAATAATTGTGGATCCTCAAAGTCAATCAGATTTGGCCCACACAGTTGACTACAATGAAGGTGGTCATTCTTAAGCAAATATGTCGACTCTAATTTCCTAAAGTAATTAGGCTTAGTCTTAAAACTTAATAACTGACACATTTGAAATTCAAACGTTCCCACATATGGAAGAAAATATTTTGGTGGGAAAACAAAGTCAATCTTGGTATTATTTCCTAGGTGAACCACATCGACCACAGGATGGGTTTCTAACAACTGAACTTCTTTTTGGACATCAACAGGCTCAGAGAATCTAGTTTGAAGATGATCTTGAGAACTGGTAGAGATATCAGTAATATCATGAACAGGCAAGTCCTCTGGGTATTTAGATGCAAAGTGATCCGACAAAACTTGAGAAGCACACAATTCTAACCCTAAATTAGGATACTTTTGGAAGTCTAGGGGTCTAGAAACAACCTCTAAGTTGGGTGAATGATCTTGTGAGATAGATTCATCTATGGAATTAGTCAAATCATCTACACAATCATCCGCAGGGTCATCTATATATTCTGTGTGGAACGGAGAGTCACTACAAGACTGATCATCATCATCAGCGTATAATCTCTGACATGCCAGAACTCTCAATCTTTGTTCCAAACTAGGCGGTGTGTGTTTATAATACTTCTCATATATCATTAGAGGTGATTCTTCTACAAAGGTATTTGTATCACTAGCTTTCAACTTCTTGAGGGCATCCCTCCAAAACAAAGAATCATCGGTACCCCCCAAACTTAAAGTGGACATTACTCTCAGATGGACTAAAAAATGTTGGTTGGATTCTAGGGTCCTTAAGGTCAGAAATACACTCAACTTCCTCTATCATATTAAAATTCTCTAATAGTCTATCATCTTCTAAAATAGTAGTATCTCTAGTCAAATCCTCTTCCTTTTGAATAGGTGAATAATCATTAAAATTATTTGGATTTGAAACAAAAATAACACTATCACCATGAAGCACAATTGAAGTGACAATTTCTTGAACACTCTTCCTGTATATTTCAAGTTCTTCACCAATATTATCATCATCATAATATGAAGATGTTTGAACCTCTTCTAAATAAGTAGTGTTACCAATTTCATCCTCGTCTTCTTGACTAGGTTAATAATTATCTAGGGTATCACTATATTGGAAATTAAGATCATTTTGAGAAATATTATTCTTTGTAGAAATTTCATTCATACTTAACATGAACCTATTTCTATCCTCAGTCATCTCCTTTATGATTCTTCTTGTATCCTCAGTCAACTCCTTTGTATTCTCACTCAACTCCTTGACGGAATTCTCTATAGAAACAACTAGATCATAAGGATTGCTAGGTCGTAACTGCTCGTGTGATTTTTCTAGAGGAGGAGTTGTACTACTAATTGTTCCCCACATACTTAATGTGAACCTTCTTGTATCCTCAGACAACTCCTTGACAGAATTCTTCAGAAAAACAACTAGATCATAAAGATTGTTACATCCTAACTGCTCGTGTGATTCTTCTAGAGGCATGATAGGTTCACTATAAGTACTAGATTGCACCTGCTTAAGAGCATCCCTCCAAGACAAAGAACTCGAATTTTGCTCATTTTCCCGTTCATATGACTGGTGCGCGTACGAATAGTAATTAGGGCCTCCATGGTATGAACCATAACCTTCAGAAGGTTGGTAGTGGTCCCAAGTACTATCCACACTATGGTCATAGTAAGGGTAATGCCCTTTTTGAAACTCAGTCGGATATTTATTGTAATACCATCTTGACATTTTCTAACAAAAATTTCCTAAAAAGCTTACAAAAAATCTAAGAAAATAAATCCTAACAGGAAGGGGTTCTAAACATACACAAACAAGGCCAACTCAACCAAATCAAACCTACTGAATCTAGCAAACAAAAAGCATGATGGTTCCACTTAGATTTTTTCTAGACCAGCTTCTACTTCCAACTAGTTATAGTTTTAGCGAATCTCTCAGAACGATCCGAAATAGATTAAGTCGAAGAGAAACAGGATAAGCTCTAAGGAGCTTTGATAACCCTGTCTCTTTGGCACTTTTCCCTGGGTTACAAAGCGGATCTAATCAACTTAAAATAATCTTCTTGAACCTTGAGTTAGGCTAATAAAGTAACCAATACAGTCCTTTTGAACGAGTTTCCTATAAGCTCGATACCCTATCGGTCTTCTTTCTAGTCAAATTGTAAGGATTAGGTTCGCGTTAGGTAACGTGTTCCTAAGTCGGGCAAGAAGGAAACAGTGATAAAATCCGAGTTCTTATCTTATATGGCCAGTCCTTGCCCTTTACTAGAAAATAAATCCGTATTCAAGTCCTCAACATATATGCATTACGAAGGAATACAGAAAACCCACTGACAGGGGATTCGTGGGTTGATCGAGTTTTACCTCCCGTACCAGACGGGCGATGAACCGTTGAAGTCGACCAGGCCACCGACTCCTATGTCAGTGTACAAACCCGAGGGGCCGAGACAATATCGTAATTTTCGTCCTTCCCTGTGCAGTTTATATTTAATACCCTTCCGTAGGGTTTAAAATTAATAATAAAGTTCAAAAGTTCAAAGTCCAAAGTCCAAAAATAAGAAAAAAAATATAAAAATACCTAAAATAATTACAATAATAATAATAATTTCCTAATACAATTTTCTAAAAAAAAAAATAAAAACCCTAAAAAAAAATTAACTAAAAAAATCTTGTCTTCTTTTTTCGTTATTTTCGCTTTGTCTTTGACTCCAAGTCTTTAATCAATCAATATAATCTTTAGCTCCAATTTCTTTTTGATCCAAAACTTGTAATACAAAGAAAATACCCAAAAACGTAAAATAGAAAAAATAAATTAAATAAAATTAAAATCAAACTAAACTAATTAATCTAAAAAAAAATTCTAAAAACAAGTCCGCGTTGGCAGCGCCAAAAATTGATAGGATTTTAGATTACCCTATATAAATAAACCGCAATCACACGGTGTCTACAATGCAGACAACGGCAAGTACGGGTCGAACCCACAGGGAGCGGGAAAATACTGTAATTAATATCTCAATTAAACTAATCAAAAATAATATTTTTGGATTTTTCAGAAATTCTAATGAACAAGAAAATAATAAAATAAGCTAGCTAAAAAAATACAATGTGATAAAGTACAGAGAGCACTAGGGTTTTCGGTTTTCGCCAATTTGATATATAGAACTCACATCTAATCTCCAAAATTATCGTTTCACCATTGTAATTTTTCTTCGCTTCCAAGTTGACATTTCTAAAGAATTGCTTATCAATCGAAAAGTATATCCCATCTAATATTGTTAAGCATGGCATATCAGCTCAAAAGCATAAACAATCAGTAGAACTATCTAACCAATATATAGTCTCAATGAATCAAATATCTAGTTGATTGCATACACCGTCTAAGAATCTAATAAAAGCACAACATATAAAATGGAAAATATATATGATCAAATCTACTATTTATGCAATAATTAATCAAGCTAACAATGAAGATAAATTACTAACTATTTAGACCATTTATTTATAAATTTTTCATAATCAAAATTGGTTTCTACCCAAAACCCTAGTCACAAAAATCAGTAAAACATGGAGATGGATATCTTAAAACCCATAAAATATATAACCAACAAAAGTAGAGATTGAAAAGATTAAACCAAACTCTTGTGATACAGTAGGCAGCCAACCAAAACTAATCCAAACGCAGAATTTCTCCCTCTGTCAGTTTCCCCCTGCGTCAGCCCCCTCTCTCCTGTTCAGTTCATGTCTCCTGCTATCACCCTACTCCTTCTTCTCACCGTACTTCTTCTTTCCCTAGTCTCTCTCTCTAACTTTTCCTAGGCTCTTCTTCCTTTCTCTAGCCTCCTAGGTCTTTATTCTCTTAGCCTTCCTCTCTCCCCCTTATTTTACCACCGTACCTACCTAAAAAAACCTAAACAGAAAAGTGAAAAAAAAAAAAAAAAAGGTCCCCATTACTTCTCTCTCCACCTAACTTTTATACTCCACCAATCACACCCCCTATCTCTTCTCCACCTGACGCACGCCTTCCGTCCTTTTCAAAACCTAAAAAGCTAAATCCCTCTCACGTCTCCTTCTTTTCTTTTACTTTTACCAATCACGTGACGACCGAGACCCCATCAGCCTTGTCTAGCCATACTTAGCTAGCTATTCTACCACCTGACGCCTTACTCTAGCCGTACCATCACGTGCTTTCTTTTTCTTGTCTTTCCTTTTATACTCTCAAGATGAATGGTGGTCGTGACACACAAATGAGCCAGTATGAGAACTTGTGTATGTAATTTAGCATGAACGATCTTTCACGTCAATTATTGTCGTTTCGCCAAATTATTAGTAACGTCAGGTTTTTAGTGTATAGCCTATAAAAACATAAAAACAAAAGTATTAATATAAAATCAATAACTAGAAAATATAAATTAGTTGGTAAAAATGTAGTAACTCTACCCTGTTGATGCAACTTACTTCAATCACATGGTTCTACTATTGGAAAGATACCAGACTTGGTAACCACAACCATCTCCATCTCAAAACAAACATCCAATGCCTCAGTTACCCCAGATTCAGGCTTCTCCTCTTAATTTGCAGAATTGGTTTACAAGTTGCTGGTAAGGGATCCAGTGATATGTTCACCATAAAAATATTAACACGCCCTGCCTCATATAGCACAAGCTCGGTCCACTCATCTATTCTTTAATGATCCTATCAGTACCTCTTTAATTTACAAATTCGAAAACGGGAAACAACCGGTAAGTAACAGGTCAAAGCATGCTTCACGAAAAGTGTTCGTCTGTGTCTCTACTACGATATACCATAAGGCATATCAATCGGAGACATGAGCTAGGAGATTTGGCTCTTACACTAAAGTCTATGGGATCTGAAAATTCACACGGGACTACTAATCAAAAATGTTTACACATGGTTGGCTGACCTAGCAATCTCCGAATCGAGTGATTCTCTTTGCATATGATAGCTTGGTCTCTTGGATTCAAAATTTGGGGTCAAACGTCAAAATTTGACATCGTATGAAACTTAAACAACTTCTTAAGCGAATATTGTGCAAACTAGGGTTTCCAAAAGGGATTCAGAAGACTCGGGTTTATAGAGACCTCATCCGCCCGTGGACTTCCATCTTCTCAGCATACTATCATCTCAGGTCACACTACATCTCCCAAGAAGATATCATAACACTAGAAGACCCTATTAACCTTTCTAGAACAAGAGCTTTGGAGTCCACCGCCAGCCTCACCTACAGTTCTGGCCTACCATCAGCTTCTTCAGCCGGTTTCCAACATCTCCAACTTTGCTGCCACTAACTACAACTCAAAGCATCGTCTCCAGGCGTCCTGTCTGTCATCTACTGACGCTATCACTAGCACTTGATTGTTGCATCCTCAAAACCTAAGCCAGCAACGAAACCAACTACTTGCTTACAAGAACCTAAGCAAGCAGTGGACATATGTTAATCCCAACTAGGGTTAATGTTAAGGGGTACATATCTCAATCTCGGGTAAGACAGAACTAACCAAGTTTCTTCCCTGACCAATGGTGTTCCTCATAGACGAACTCTCCATGACCCTCCTGGTAGCTTCTCAACCAACGTGACTGGATCATAATTTCAACCAATTTACGCTTCCATTGGCTCAAGAATTAGAAATTCTGGGCAAGAACGTGGGCATTTTAATCCTAGCCAAGATTCATGCTAAGGAGCACTTATACTAGTATCTAGAATCCAGAAGCTAAGTATATCTTCTTATACTTTTAAAATTTAAATTATACATATATAATTATTATAAGCATAATGTCACCATCTAGTGCTTATTGTGCAACATTATTGTTCCTCACTAAGTAGGGTACTTAATGTAGATTGGTGAGTTTTTGACAAGGGCTAGAATTATAAAATGGCCCTCTGCCTAGCAACAGGAAAATAAATATACGAATACTTACGCGTATATGCCTAGCTCTATAACAAAACATGGAACACTCTAGCTCTACTTATATTCCTCAAGCGAATTAAGAATATAAATTCTCTACAAACATTCTAAAATGGCCTCGTAGCCTCCTCAATATTCACAATATTTGTGTCATATCGAACTAGTCTCAAGTCACATAAATTCCACGGCTGAATTCCTTGAACTTTCATCGAGTGTGCATCGATGTTCCGATAACATTAATCAAATTCGGAAATAGCTAATGCTTAAACCCCAAAATATACTTTAGCTTAACGCTTTGTTCGCAATGAGCGCTTCTCAAATTGCTCTTTTGAGCTTAAATATGCTACCTTAGCACTTTGCTCAAAGATAAGCCACGAATTATGCGCCACTCCTCTTGGATGCGCCACAAACTAGAATCAATGCCTGAAAAGATGCATTTAGCCTCTGCGCTAGGCTAGCCCTAGCATTTTCTCCCATTAGCGCTAGGCTAGCACCAGCTGTTTAGCTTAGCACCACATTGGCACTAGTTCGCCGCCATATGCTAAAAGCGCTAACTCCTCTAATCCAAGCATATCTTAGCTTAGCGCTTCCTCAAACAAGCCTCTATGGTGCTAACATCTCAGCTAGTAACAACCATGGCATTGGCACCTTAACCCCAGCGCCAAGAGCGCCAACTTTCTTGGCCTAGCACGGCCTTGCCTAGCGCATCCCCAAGTAACTAGCGCCGCGAGCCTAGCGCATTCATGGCTGATATGTCCCATGCTTGGCGCGTCCCTTGGAAAATGCATCACTATCTCCAGCTGATGCGTCCCATGGCCGTAACATCTCAATTGATGTGTCCCTAGGTTGCAACGTCCCTTAGCTAAGCGTCTCTAGCTTTAGCGCCTCCCTTCGGCGTACCGCTCCCTAGCCAGCGCGTCCCTGGAGCTGATGCATCCCTAGCCTACATCACTCCTATCCTGATACGCCTTGCCCTAGTACGTCCCTAGCGCGTCCGTACTTAGCGTTTATGGCTTAGCACGTCCTTGGTTATAAGCGCATTGGCGCTAGCACTTTGGTGCTAACTACACTAGACCTAGTTTAAGTGCTAACTTCTCACATTCTTGACACTAGCTTTCTATCCCTAGCATAGTTAACATTTACTAGAAGTTATACATATTGGCCTTTCTCTTGAGACGTTAGTACATTAGCCTTTTATACTAAAAGATCTAGCACATTACTATTTATGCTAAGTAGCTAGTGCTAGCTACTTCTCTTAGAAATACGCCATTTTTCCAATATTGGTCTCATACCAAATCTTATATGGTTTCCTGACAAGTCTTCTTACTTAAGAGGCTCTTCATAATCTTGGATTCAAGCTTTTCAGACTTATGCTAAGTCCCTTCTGAGCTAATACTTAGTCACTTGCTCGATCTGTTCAATTGCGACCGTATAATGCAATTGCATTTTCTGGATTATGTATGCCATGTTACTCCTAAGCTAGTACATGACCACTAAACTTACCAGACTCGACTCTGATCAGTCTGATTATCAATCCAGTGAGTTGCGCAACTTGCCTCACTGACCTAGCAAATCATTTGACTTAACTTGACTTGACTTAATCAAAACAAAAGTTGTTTATGACTCCACTATTTCCACAAGATATCAAATCCAACACATGGGGGGATTCTCATTGGGGTATTGGTCTGGCGGTCTACGAAAATCTTGCGTTATGGCAACAGATCCACGAATAAGAAGGTAACAAGTAGTCGGACGGTTATAGAGCAGTTGAGAGGATGAGGAGTAGTGATCAGATATGTCTTCCTCACTTTCCGGACACGACTCCACTACAATCTCCACAATAGTCACTTCTCCACATCTCCCTAACTTCCACCACTTACGAGAAATCAGTGTGTCTCCTTTGAACTATAAATAGATGGTTCTTATCTATTCGAAACAAGAACAACGAGACAGAAAAAACTAAACATACAGAATTAGCTATCTATCTTACAGATAATCCTTTCTTCTTCACACATTACTTATCACATTGATATTTCTCAATCTTCTTTGCTTCCCTCCCTAATACATACCCAATATTTTCTACCTTTGTGATTGAAGCAGGAAGTGAACGACCATTTCTTGGTTTAGGCTTGCCATGTAACACCCCTAGCTCCGGACCAGGGTCAAACCCATATGGAGATCCGAACTCAAGGCGTTACGGGTCGGAAAGAGACTAATGCATATATATTTCAACTAATTTACTTTTCATGTCAAGTATAATTGAACTTTTAAATAAGATGAATCCATTAATCATTGTTCACAATATTTTCAACCAAACATATTAATTCAAATTACATTTCAAGCAATGCAACCACTAAGCTACACATTTCTAACTTCCACTTCCAACTTCCGAGAAATCTGCAAGAATGTCAATTGGGGTGAGATGACAGCTCAGTAGAATGCATTTCCAATCTCAAAACATGCATAACAATATCAATGAGTTAAATAACATATAGCATGAGTATACGACATGATTTCAAGCAATCAATGATATATATATATATATAACCAACGAGATTATCACCCAAGTATCATTTTCAACAAATCATTTAATTCATTTGTTCAATCATGAAATCGCAATACCAATATTGTTTCTAACAAATCATCCAATTAAGGTTTCAAAACAAGACTACACAATATTAATAATATTTTAAATAGTTTATCCAATTAGATTTCAACATATGAGTTCATATTACGAATGTCCTTGGTTCGTACTCCACCTATCGTTTATCCGTAACGAACAGACGCCATCGATGGTCATGAACATAAGTTCCTACATGGGGATCATTACCCATTTAATTCTCGGGGATCATTACCCGTTTTACTCTCGGGGATCATTACCCGCCGTTAGCATAGAACCATGTTCCATCTAACGGTAAACATGAACTCATTTCATGTTTTATAAATTATTTTTATAAACAATACTAGCAAATCATGGCTTAGAAACATATGACAAACAATGTATATTTCTTTTAAGCATTTAAGCAAACACACTAACTGTAGTATCTTATATTATAGGTTTCATAATGATGAATTGATCCGATCGTCTTCAAATTTTAGATGAACATTTCTAACATATTTATGTATAACATATCCAAAATTTACAGCAAGCAAACGGTTCAAACAAAAGATATTCACTTTACAAGATTATTATAAAAACTGGGCAAATTACATCATGTTACCAAAATATTCAAATTAAATTCATATTAATCTTAAATTGAGCAAATCCAAAGAAAAATTAAAGATAAGACATAAACCTACAACTTTTTTCAATACCTCAAATCATTTTAATATCATCAACATTGCCGAAACACAGTCAACAAAAAACAAAACTGTCCAGAAATTTCAGAAATCAACATCCTAGTTCAAACATGCATTCAGCGGTGAATTTACGGTGGATTATCTTTAAATTTGAATCAAAGATACCTAAGCATGTTATCTAATAATATAATAAAGCCGATGATTAATCAAGGACGTATATTCATTCATATAAATTACTGAAATCTAACAACATATAATCATACGAAATTGAAATCAAGAAAAACACACAAAGATAAAGGGGTTCAGCATTCTACCTTTTATTAGCTACAACTTCCTCTTGATTCTCCATAGTTTTCTTCTCTAAACACCCTATGTTCCTCTCCTTCTCCTTCTATTTAACCTTTTTGTTTTCTAATCTTTAAATTTCTTTCCCCCAATTATTTTTTATAAAACCTATATTCATACTAATATTAATAATAATAACTAATACACATATTTATTATTTTATTTTAATTATCTTTTAATTTTCTCTTAATTTTATTTATTTATTAAAATTAATTAGGTGACTATTTCCACCCAAAACTTGTAGCTTTCCTAGTTCAAGTAACCCACCTAGGCTAAGGCAAAGGAAACAACAACCTAATCAACAAGGTTAGCTAAGTCGGGTATAACCCGACCCGAAACGGTAAATAAAAATACCGGGTATTACATTCTAGTTCTACATCCCATAAAAGAAATTTCGTCCTGAAATTAAGAACATACTTATAACTTCAAAATTCCACATGATTTAAATAGTATAATAAACAACATGACAATTCAATCCAGCACACAACAAAAAAAAAATCACATGAATCCCACAAAATCCAGAGTGCAACTCATAAGATGAAACAAGAAATATAACAATCAAATCAAACAAGCATGTATAGTGACATAAGAAATAATCTATTTACAGTCTCATTCAGGATCTAAAGCCTAGAGCTCTGATACCAACTTGTAACACCCCGAGTTCCGCACCAGGGTCAAACTCATATGGAGATCCGAACTCAAGACGTTACGGGTCGGAAAGAGACTAATGCATATATATTTCAACTAATTTACTTTTTATGTCAAGTATAATTGAACTTTTAAATAAGATTAAACCACTAATCATCGTTCACAACATTTTCAACCAAACATATTAATTCAAATTATATTTCAAGCACTACAATAAAAAGCAATGTAACCGCTAAGCTACACATTTCTAACTTATTTATCTATAACATATCCAAAATTTGCAGCAAACCAACGGCTGAAACAAAAGATTTCATTTTACAAGATTATTATAAAAACTGGGAAAATTACATCATGTTACCAAAATATTCAAATTAAATTCATATTAATCTTATATTGAGCAAATCTAAAGCACAATTAAAGATAAGACATAAACCTACAACTTTTTCAAGACCTCAAATCATTTTAATATCATCAAGATTGTCGAAACATAGTCAAGAACAAACAAAACAAAACAAAACTTTCCAGAAATTGTAGAAATCAACATCCTAGTTCAAACATGCATTCGATGGTGAATTTACACTGGATTATCTTCAAATTTGAACCACAGATACCTAAGCATGTTATCTAATAATATAAGAAAGACGATCATCAATCAGAGACGGATATTCATTTATATAAATTACTAAAATCTAACAATACATAATCATACGAAATTGAAATCAAGAAAAACACCCCAAGAGAATAGGAGTTTAGCATTCTACCTTCTATTAGCTACAAATTCCTCTTGATTCTCCATAGTTTTCTTCTCTAAACACCCTAGGTTCCTCTCCTTATCCTTCTCTTTAACCTTTTTGTTTTCTAATCTTTAAATTTCTTTCCCCCAATTTTTTTTTATAAAACTTTTATTAATACCAATATTAATAACAATAACTATTACACATATTTATTGTTTTATTTTATTTATCTTTTCATTTTTTTTATTTATTAAAATTAATTAGGTGACTATTCCACCCAAAACTTGTAGCTTTCCTAGTTCAAGTAACTCACCCAGGCTAAGGTAAAGAAAAAAACAACCTAAACAACAAGGTTAGCTAAGTCGGGTATAACCCGACCCGAAACGGTAAATAAAAATACCGGGTATTACATGTCATGTTCGATTTTGATCTCTCGAACCTACTTGAAAGTACGCTTTTACCGTACATTTGTTTTCCCCCTAAAACAATTGACGACCACAGCGGGAGATCAACCTCTCAATTATAAAAAGCCAATTTTCAGTTATTTAAGATGGTGGATCTTAGGTCTGGAGCAGTTACAACTCCTATTGTCGGTTCAAGTAGCACTGGTGGTGGCGATTCTGAAAAACACCTCTGTTACTACTGAACCTCTTCATACCAATGCTACTACCAATACTACTACACCTCCTATCGGTAACAAAACTGATGAAGGCACCGAGAAAACCCATATCCCACCCAGCATAGATGATCTGAGGAAGAGACAAGAGGTTCTTGCCAAAACACAGGTGGACATGGCTACCACTCAGAAGGAGGTACTTGTTTGCCTCAATACTTTGACGGAGCAACTCTCCCTAGAGCAACGCCATCGCCTGACAGAGCAAACCAAGACCAATCTTACAGCAACCACTGACACTGGCACGTCAAAAACTCAAAGGAACGATGAAGTTCATATCATTCCTGATCTCCCACCGCAGAAGTACCAACAACCCGATTTTATCACCCGTAAAGATCTGCATAGACTTATACCAAATCACGTCAAGGAAGACTCATCCTTGATCCATCAACACTAACTCCTTACCCGCCAGAAATTCAAAGGATTCCTTTGCCAGGAGGTTATTCCTCTCGGGCTTTCTCGTTGTACGACGGTTGAAAAACACTAGAAACACGCAAACACCACTCGACATTGTTGATCTGATGCGGAGACAAAAGGTTCCTGCCAGGACTAAGAAAGACATGGATACCACTCAAGAGAAGTACCCACTTTCCTCAAGACTCCAACGGAACAATTCTTCTTATAATAGATTCATCACCAGTTGCAGCAAGCAACGATTCCAAGCCTGCCAACGTCAACAGTCCCATAATCAATATTCAAGATGATGACGAGATCTGTATTCAAAGAGGACAATCAAAGAGACAACTATGCAACCTTGTCAACCATGAAGACCTGGAAAGAGTTTTACAACTTCAAGGCAAAGGGGGACCAGTCTCACTTCAGCAGCACCAACCTTTTACCCTCTCGCCATCCAAAATATCATTTCACCATGGGGGATATATCTTTCTTTATTCTCCATTTATAATGGGGAATAAAAATGTTCATATCTGAAAATATTGTTCCGAATTAACAAAGAATATCCTGGTGACTACATATGTCGATTCAAAGTCCAAAGATGTAGAGATAGTTGTTGGAGCAGTCGTCTGGTCAGTAAGCACTACAACCTCCAATCATCCATGAGGTGTTGTCAGAACGAAGGCGTCAAGAGAGAGGATTCATCTCAACAAACGTCACGAATTGAATGCTCACCATCAGCCTCAACCCCATCTACAGCCTTAGTACCACCCAATAAACAAGTTATGCTCTACGTCCCAGACAAAACTCTACAACGACAAAAGCCAAAGCCAGGTATGATATTCTCAAATTTTCTTTTTAACTTTGGTACGATTCCCTTCACTCATGTACCAGTTCTTTTCACTCTGGTACGAGTCCCTTCACTCAGGTACCAGTCTCTTTCACTCTAGTACCAGTCCCTTCCACTATGGTACCAGTCTCTTCACTTTGGTACTAGTCCTTTCAGTAAGGCGCTAACACGCTCTCGTATGGCTCCCAGATGAAAAAAAATCCATGCAATGCGAAGATCAGAATTCTCAGCTTTATCTACAGTTTCTTCCCATTTCGAGGACGATTCAGATTTCACTCTAAGGGAGATCGATCATTATAAATCAGCATAAACCGATGGAATGATAACCCCCCCCCCCCCATCACGTGAGTACCCTGGGGGGTCCTACTAGAGAGGAATCAACGATAATACCCGCATTAGGATACTCAACTATCACATCCCCTGCTACACTACCATTCTGCAGATCAACGCCAGTAGGAGCATCATCCTCAACAAGTACGCGAAGGGGAGCTCGCATATGGTTTGTAGTATGTGAAGGTACATTATCCACATCAAAATCAATGTTAACTCTTGTTCCTTCTCTAACAAGCCCATCTCTCTAATTTTGGTTATTCCGCCCCTAAAAGTAAAGAGGTTACAGAATATTAGGTTAGAACATCTCAAACACAAAATTATTGAGCATGAACCGTAAAACCTGTTATACATACTCATAAATGTCATATAAATTCATTATAAAACAATATTTGTAGTATTTCATGAGCCCAACCTATTACAAGATGTTTCACAAAAACCGCGTCAGAAACCGTTTACACTGTCTCCTAGAAACTCTAAAGCTGGCGGCAATTGGTAAGAAATCTGGGCATAAATCTTGTGCCAAAAGCTTTGTTTGGATATATACTACCACATACTGAAAGTTCGCATTAATTGTATGAACGAGCTAAGAGATATGGACGAAACGGTGGGTGAAATCACATTTGAAAACTGTCAGAATTTTCCTGGATACTTCCTAAATTCTAATTTGGGTCGTTTTGACGCCCCAAACAAGTTCAAAATTTGGATTTTTTTCTGAAAGACGAAGAAAATTCTTTTCTAATAAGGATAGAGGGGTCAATTATCAAAAACGGAGGTCGTATGAAGATTCTACAACGTTTTTCCCAAGCATTATACTTCTGAAATTTTCTAGTGACGGGAATCTATAAAATTCTTTGTAAATTTGAGCATGGATATGCTTATATGAGAATTTTGAAGAGTTCACATGTTTCACCATGATAATAAGGAGTAGAAACTTACTTGATATGAGTCCAGACCAACGGAGGAGTCTGGCATTACTTCATTGCTTACTTCTCCATCGACATCAATAGATTCAGATTCTTCACAAAGTTCTTCACTGTGGGGCGCTTCGTTCATATCTTCATCCTCCAACTTATCTCCATCCTCTATATCCATGATGTCTCACAAAGCCTCAGAAGCATCAATATGGAAGAATTACTCATAGTTCTTTTCTTACAGACTGGGGACTGTCAGAAGCAACAAGAGTAGTGTCCACTAAAGGGCGCATCACACATACTTGATGAAAGAAATAAACCAATTAATCAAGTCATGATAGTCATTCTTTGAGTCAAGGAGGTTAAAGAAGAATGGCTTTGCATCTCGATAGCCCAGAACTACAACGATGGCTTTAACTTTAATTCAGATACTCGTTTCATCCCCAACGCTTCAACGACAACAAAGGACGGCTCTAACTTTCATGGCTTCCCTTGACCTTTCAAGTTCCTGGAAGCATGGACCTATGACGACACTGTAAGATTATCTCCTGCCTGGAAGTGGATCCAAGTAAGCTACACTTGGGGATTGACGACTCCCTCCTTCTGAAAGTTTAACACAGTAACATCCTTTAACTAGAAGGTTTGATCAGCAACGGTACTAGCAACAAGACCTCTTTACATCAGTACTCACACGACTAGGAAGCTTCCTCTTCTTACCAGATCACATCCAGAATGGTAACTCCACCCCTGTTGATGCTACTTACTTCAATCACATGGTTCCATTGTTGGAAATATACCAGAACTGGAAACCACAACCATCTCCAGCTCAAAACAAACATTTAATGCCACAGTCGCCCCAGATTCAGGCTTCTCCTCTCAACTTCCAGAATTGGTTTACAAGTTGCTGGTCAGGATCCAGTGATATGCTCACCATAAAAATCTTAACACGCCATGTCTCCTCTAGCACACGCCACCCTCCAGCACCAGCTCGGTCCACTACTCTATTCTTTGATGCTCCTATCAGTACCTCTTCAATTTACAAATTCGAAAAGCGACAACAACCGGTAAGGAACGGGTCAAAGCATCTTTCACGAAAAGTGTTCGTCTGTGTGTCTACTACGATATACCATAAGGAATATCAATCGGAGACATGATCTAGGAGATTTGGCTCTTACACTAAAGTCTACAAGACCTGAAAATTCACACGGGATTACTAATCACAAATGTTTACACAAGGTTGGCTGACCTAGCAATCTCCGAATCGAGTGATTCTCTTTGCATATGATAGATTGGTTTCTTGGCTTCAAAAGTTGGGGTCAAACATCAAATTTGACATCTTATGAAACTTCAACGGCTTCTGAAGCGAATGGTGTACATACTAGGGTTTCCAAATGGGATTCAGAAGACTCAAATTTATAAAGACCTCATCCGCCCGTGGACTTCCATCTTCTCAGACATACTATCATCTCAGGTCACACTACATCTTCCAAGAAGATCTCACAACACTAGAAGACCCCATCAACCTTTCTACGACAAGAGCAGTGGAGTCCACCGCCATCCTCACCTGCAGTTCTGACCTACCATCAGCTTTTTCTGCCGGTTTCTAACATCTCAAACTTTGCTGCCACTAACTACAACTCAAAGCATCATCTTCGGGAATCTTGTCTTTCATCTACTGTCGCTTTGCTGACGTTATCACTAGCACTTGATTGCAACATACTCAAAACTTAAGCAAGCACTAGAACCAACTATTTGCTTACAAGAAAGTTTAAGTCTAAGGCTTAACTCCGCATCAAAGACATTGCCTGGAGGAGAAAAAACTAACAATTCTTCTTAATGGACACATACATGAAGAATCGATCCAGCTTACTTGATCCTCTATTTGAGATGAGGCGGACCTGTTTCAAAAAAAAAAAAAACGTCGACCATATCCCGTCTCTCCTCACGGGAAAACTAGCATTCCTGATAAGAACATGGACATATGTTAATCCCAACTAGGTTTAATGCTAAAGGATACATATCTCAATCTCGGGTAAGACAGAGCTAACCAAGTTTCTTCCTTCGCCAATGGTGTTCCTCATAGACGTACTCTCTATAACCTTGTTGGTAGTTGCTCAACCAACGTTACTAGATCAAAAGTTTAACCCAGATACGCTTCCCATGGCTCGCGAATTAGAAATTCCGGACAAGAACATGGGTATCTACTAATCCCATCCAAGATTCATGCTAAGGGGCACTTATCCCAGTACATAGAAGCCAAAAGCTAAGTATATCTTCTTCTACTCTTAAAATTTAAATTATGCATATATAATCATTATAAGCATATTGTCACTATCTAGTGCTTATTGTGCAACATTACTGTTCCTCACTAAGCAGGGGACTATATATAGATGGTGAGTTTTTGACAAGGGCTAGAATTGTAAAATTGCCTTCTGCCAAGCAGCAGGAAAATAAAAGGATATGTGAATACTTATGTGCATATGCCTAGCTCTATAATAAAACACGGAATATTGTATTTCTACTTATATTCCTCAAGCGAATTAAGAATACAGATTCTCTACAAACATTTTAAACTAGCCTCGTAGCCTCCTCAAAATTCATAATATTTGTATCATATCGAACTAGTCTCAAGTCGCATAAATTCCACGGCTGAATTCCTTGAAATTGCCTCGAGTGTATCGATGTTCCGATAACATTTATCAAATTTGGGAATATCTAATGCTTAAACCCCAAAATATACTCTAGCTTAAAGCTTCGTTCGACACGAACGCTTCTTAAATTGCTCTTCTGGGCTTAAATATGCTACCTTAGCACTTTGCTCAAAGATAAGCCACGAATTATGCACCATTCCTCTTGGATGCGTCACAAACTATAATCAATGCCTCAAAAGACGCATTGAGCCTCTGCGCTAGGCTAGTCCTAGCATTTTCTCCTATTAGCGCTAGGCTAGCACCAGTTGTTTGGCTTAGCACCACATCGGCACTAGTTCGCCACCATAGCGCTAAAAGCGCTAACTCCTCTTAGCCAAGCATATCTTAGCTTGGCGTGTCCTCAATAAAGCTTCCATGGTGCTAACATAACAACTAGTAACAACCATAGCATTGGCAACTTAACCCTAGCGCCAAGAGCGCCAACTTTCTTGGCCTAGCACGGCCTTGGCTAGCGCATCCCCAAGTAACCAGCGCCGCGAGCCTAGCGCGTCCATGGATGATACCCCCCATGCTTGGCGCGTGCGTTGGAAAATGCGTCACTAGCTCCCGATGATGCGTCACATGGTCTAACATTTCAGTTGATGCTTCCCTAGGTTGCAACGTCCCTTAGCTTAGCGTCTTTAGCTTTAGCGCCTCCCTTAGTCGTAGCGCTCCCCAGCCAGCACGTCCCTGGAGCTGATGCATCCCTAGACTACAACGCTCCTATCATGATACGTCTTTCCCTAGTACGTCCCTAACGCGTCCATACTTAGCGTTTATGGCTTAGCGCGTCCTTGGTTATAAGCGCATTGGCGCTAGCACTTTGGTGCTAACTACACTAGTCCTAGTTGAAGTGCTAACTTCAAACGTTCTTGATACTAGCTTTCTAGCCCTAGCATAATTAACACTTACTAGAAGCTATGCATATTGGCCTTGCTCTTGAGACGTTAGCACATTAGCCTTTTATACTAAAAGAGCTAACACGTTATTAATTGTGTTAAGTAGCTAGTGCTAGCCTCGCTAGCTACTTCTCTTAGAAATACGCCCTTCTTTCCAATATTGGTCTAATACCAAATATTATATGGTTTCCTAAATAGTCTTCTTACTTAAGAAGCTCTTCACAATCTTGGCTTCAAGTGCATTTCAGACTTATGTTAAGTCCCTTCTGAGCTAATACTTAGCCACATGTTACTCTTAAGATAGTACATGACTACTGAACTTACCATATTCGACTTTGATTATCAATTCACTGAATTACGCAACTTGCCTCACTGACCTAGCAAGTCATTTGACTTGACTTGACTTACTCAAAACAATAGTGGTTTATGACTGGACTATTTCCACGAGACATGAAATACAATACTTGGGGGGATTCTCATTGGGGTATTGGTCTGGCGGTCTATGCAATCGTGCGTTGTGGCAACACATCCACGAACAAGAAGGTAACAAGTAGTGGGACGGTTACAGAGCATTTGAAAGGATGAGGAGTAGTGGTCAGACATGTCTTCCTCACTTTCCGGACACGACTCCACTACAATCTCCACGATCATCACTTCTCCACCTCTCACTAACTTCCACCACTTATGAGAAATCAGTGTGTCTCCTTTGAACTACAAATAGATGGTTCTCATCTATTCGAAACAAGAACTACGAGACAGAAGAAACTAAACATACAAAATTAGCGATCTATCTCAGAGATAATCCTTTCTTCTTCACACATTGTTTATCACATTGATATTTCTCAACCTTCTGTGCTTCCCTCCCCTAATACCTACCAAATCTTCTCCACCTTTGTGATTGAAGCAGGACGTGAACGGTCATTTCTTGGTTTAGGCTCGTCATGTTCGATTTTGATCTCTCGAACCTACTTGAAAGTACGATTTTATCATATATTTTTTTTCACCCTAAAACACCTTTATGAAACTAAGAAGAACATAAAGTTAAGAGAGGAGAAGAAGAGATCTTATTATCATATGTGTAGAAATACAAAAAATTTATGTATCTATTTATAGGGATAAGAGATTTGGTACCCAAGAATATGGAAACCATAATTTAGACATAAAGGGCATCTTAGTAAATAAACTTGGTTTATAACAATTATTAGGATTTTGGATTCTCTACTTTGATTTTGGTAAAACAAAAATATTCATATCTAAAACAATCTCTAAGAAAATAGTATCGAAACTAATATAATGTTTTGGAAAATACATATCCTTGAACTAAAATATTATTTCTTTTGCAAAATCAACATATTAAAATTTATTGTATACCAAAAAAAAAAAACTATTCATACCAGTAAAAAAACAAAAATGTTGAAGTAATAAGAAAACTGGATTTCCCTCACATATATACCACCATCGTTACAAGTTACAACCACTACACCTTTGTGTGTAACCTTTACACTAATGAGTGCATGGTGCATATATGTTGCATGGTGTGTTGTGTATGCATGTACTAATTCTCCTTTTAACTTTATATTTAACACCTACTCTATTGTATATATATAAATAGAGATCGTGCATAATGTATTATAGAGAACTCATATATTAATAAGAGCTTCCTTTACTCTTCTCTTTACTTATCTTTGTATTAACTTTAGTTTATCTAAAATACGTTATTAGCACGAGTTCTACCCTCTTCAAAAATATGAAAGCTAGACTCTGGTAATTTTGATTGCCTCAGAATTCTTATCTACGAAAACAAAGGTACAGTTAATTTATCACCCTGGAATTTATCACATATGTATTTAACTTGTTTATTCATTTATATGATTAATTGAATAAACATGTTAAAAATTTCAAATCAATGCCATGATAATCGCCATGATTATCTTTCACAGGTTATAATATATTACTCTTATCACTTCGACCATTGACTGGGTTATCATAATTAACTGGACTTTGACTTGACCACGACACCTCTAAAACCATTAAGAAATTTGATTTAGAATATTTACCATTAAGAAACTTGGCCTTGGAAATATAGTATCGCAATTGGCCATATTTAATTTCCTACACCCTTGTTAACTATAAATAGAACAAATTCGTCTCGAATTCGAACCCTTGGACTCAGCAGGACTTGAGTACCACCATTGGGTAGATGATGTGGAAATTACTTTCGTGGCAAAGGACTTGACTACCACTATCAAACCCTCGGTCAATGCCTACATTATTCCACCAACTGATAAAGAAAAAGTTCATGCTCTTATGTTTCTCAAACGGCATATTGACCCCAGCCTAGGTTAAGCGTATCATCATTTGAGGAAACCAAAAGAGTTGTGGGACACCCTAGATGACCTTTTTGGGAACATTCATGATTGTGGAAAAACACTTTCGACTTTTCCTACTTCATCTATGATACTAGCGAACCAGTATCGGTTGGAGTATGACAACAAGAGAATCACGATATTCAGTAAGCTAATTAATTTATTACAAGTCACTAAGAGACACATAGATATTCTAGTGAATATCAATGCTAGGCCCGTCGGGACAAAGAAAATTCCTGAGGCTAACTATGCAAGGTCAATAGAGGAAAGAACCCCAAAGGAAAGAGGGTGAAACATGATGTAGATACAATAACTCACGTGGAAAAGGATATAAAGGTCATAATCGAGGCAGAGGGCATGGAGGCCATCCTAATGTTTGGCACAGAGATGGAACTTCTGGCCCTAGTTGTAGCGGCACCAAGGTCGAAAAAACACCTAAAAACCCACCTAATAAGAAGGAAGAAGTTGGAAATGGACCTTGTTATAGATGTGGATTTCCTGATCATTGGTACCAGCAATGCAAGGCGAGTAACAAAGTCGCATCCAATTACAAAAAGTATAGGGAGTCTTTAGAAAAATAAACTCACTATATGCAAGAAAATGATTTTACCCCTAACGTCAACCTCACAATTTCAGACTTCCAGGGTAATAAAAATCATTCCCCATCAACGGATGCGCCTGATTTTGACTGATTGCTACCTAGTTATCTTATGAGCCTAAATAATTATTTTCTTGATTTATGGATTAATATATATACTTTGTTTTAGAATAATTTCTCTAAATAAATTGAACTATTTTATAATTTTTTATAATATATCTTCTTTATGTTAGAAGAATGAATACTATATGAGTACTTATTTATATTAATTAATTCTTGATTTGGCAACAGTTTAATAGATTTTTATTTTGATCATGATAATTTGTTGTTTAGCATGTACACTGGAATGTAAAGTATATCATTCTAGTGAGACTAAAATTCTCTAAAGTACATGAGATAAAATTTTCGAATTCTGTAATAGTGGTACATTATCTACTTGTAGAAATGCTTGAAGGAGAGATTGAATAACTAGTTGATAGTGGAACCACCACACAATCTTAAGAAATAGACAATTATTTGTCAACTTGAATACCTCTGTGACTACGATGATTGGATCATCACTACTGATAATTGGGCGGGGAAATGCTCAATTACTGTTGCCAAATGGCACATTAATTAAAGTCGCAGAAGCTCTATATACACCGAGAGCTAATCACACCTTGTTAAGTTTCAAAGATATTCGTGCAAACGGTTATCATTTGGAAACTCACCGAGATAACGAAATTGAATACATAAATGTTACATCTAATGAATGCGGAAGAAAGCGCATTTTGGAGAAACTAATGAGTCACTCTAGTGGATTGTATATCACTACTATTAGGATTATTGATTCCCATGTTGTTATCAATGATGAACTGTTGAATAGTGACTCATACAAGCTTTGGCAAGACCGCCTAAGGCACCCAGGTTGTGATATGATGATCCGTGTTTTAAAAAACTCACACGGACATCCTTTCTTTCAAGTAAAAAATAAAATGTGACAAAATATTGTTCTAGTGGAAAGTAATAACATCTATCAACCATTAACTGTTAAGAGTGTTATTCTTACACAATAGTTGTCTTCTCAAGAAAATGATGCGCAGCCTTTCTCCCATTCTGCTCCGTTGACTATGTCAAAAGCACATCATTCATTTTGCAAAGCGTGTTTTTTAGCAAAAACATGTTCGAGACCGTCCTATGCTAAATATACAAAACAAAACATTCCATTTTTACAGAGGATACAAGGTGATATTTTTGGACCTATACATCCATAATGCGGACCATTCGGGTACTTTATGGTTCTGGTAGATGCTTCGACCCGTTGGTCACATGTTTTATTATTGTCCACAAGAAGTGTTGTATTTGCAAAGCTCCTAGCACAAGTTATACGCTTAAGGGCTCACCACCCTGACTCTCCTATCAAATCTATCAGACTTGATAATACTAGAAATTTTATATTAAAAGGATTTGATGATTACTGTATGTCTAATGGAATTAATGTAGAGCATCTCATACCCCGTGTGCATACTCAAAATGGTATCGCAGAAGCTACCATCAAAAGGTCACAGATGGTAGCTAGGGCATTGGTTATGCGCTCCAACCTGCCTATTACTGTTTGGGGATACACAATATTGCATGTAACTTTGCTTATTCGCTTTAGACCCACTGCTAGCCAACATTTTCTGCGTACCAGTTGGTAACTGGATATGAGCCTGATATTTCACATTTACGCATATTTGGTTGTGTTGTATATGTGCCTATTAAGCCACCACAACGTATAAAAATGGGTCTACAAAGACGATTAAGTATTTATGTTGGATATGAATCTCCAAAAATTATCCGCTATTTAGAACCGTTGACAAGATATCTCTTTACCGCTAGATTTGCGGATTGTCACTTTGATGCGACAACCTTCCCGGGGTGGGGGGGGGGGGGGCCCCATAAAAAAGGATTTTCTAAGGGAACGACAGGAATTGTCGTGGTGTGTTCCCATATTTTTTCACCTTGACCCCCGCACTCCACAATATAAAAGTGAAGTAAAAAGATCTATTGATCTAAATAATATAGCAGATTCAATGCCTGATGCATTTACTAATATTGTTAAAGTGACGAGATCACACATACCAGCTGCAAACGTGCCTGCAAGGTTAGAAATTCCTAATAAGGAAAAAGGCACCTTAGATAAAGGTGTAAAACCTACACTTGGTGGAAGTGTAGTTGAGGTCGTGGCCCCCCAAAAGGAAAGGGTAAGACCACCTGGTTCGATCAACACTCACCCAAGGAAGAAAAGAGTGATACATGCACAACCCGATCTATTTATCATAAATACAGATAATCCATATCATGAGATTGTCTCTGATTATAGTTATGTCCACGAATCAATACTGGAGGACGCTCCGATGTTTGGAATGATTCCAGAGAACAAAGAAATCTCAATAGATTATGAGAGTGCATATGTGTTGATGGAAAGACCCTCCACGTATATTGATGATATATTTGCATACACCGTTGCTCGAGAAATCATAGAGCATGATGATATCGAACCACGCTCTATTGAAGAATGTCAAAATAGAGTTGATTTGCCTAAATGGGAAGAAGCAATTCATGAAGAAATTGACTCACTAGCAAAAAGACAGGTATTTGGTCCAGTAATGCTAACCCCACCAAGTGTAAAGCATGTAGGACCTTAATAGGTATTTTTCAGAAAGCGTAATGAGAAGAATAAAGTTTTAAGGTATAAGGATCGCCTTATGGCGCAAGGATTCTCACAATGCCCTAGAATTGATGACGAAGAAAAATATTCTCCTATAATGGATGTCATAACGCTTCGCTATTTAGTTAGCTTGGTAGTTTCAGAAGGACGTAAATACAACTTATAGATATGGTTACTGCATATCTCTATGGGGATCTTGATTCGGAGATATATATATATATATATATGAAAGTGCCAGATGGCCTTCCATTACCCAAATCAAGTGACTCTAAACCATGGAGGGCGTTTGCAATTAAGCTGAAACGCTGACTTTACATATTAAAGCAATCCGGGCGGATATGGCATACCCGTCTAAGTGATTATTTGATTGTGGAGAGATATACAAATAATGAACTTTGCCCCTGTGTATTTATAAAGAAAACAAGTTATGGATTTACAATTGTAGTTGTATATGTTGATGATATCAACATAATAGGAACTCTTGATGAAATAAGAGAAACTGCAAACTATTTGAAATCCGGATTTGAGATAAAAAATTATGGGAAAACTAGGTTTTTTCTAAGACTTGAACTAGAACATCGAGTTTGTGGTATATTAATCCACCAGTCTGCATGTGTCCAAAACATGCTCAGGAAATTTAATATGGACAAAGTTCACCCTGCTAGCACTCCCATGATTGGTCGAAGTTAGATGTACATAAATATCCATTTCGTTCAAAAGAAGATGACGGATAAGTATTGGGAGCTGAAATTCCCTATCTAAGTGCAATAGGCGCATTATTGTACTTACCACAGTGTACTCGACCAGATATTTCATTCTCAATAAATTTGTAAGATATATATAGCTCAGCGCCAACATAGCGTCACTGGAGTGGTATAAAGAATGTGTTTAGATACCTAAAGGGAACCATTGACATGGGTTTGTTTTATCCCTATGAGAACATAAGGAAGACTGCAAATGAAAATACAACCCCCTACACTGAGATCCCAAATAATGTTTTGGTTGGTTTTGCTGATGCTGGGTACCTCTTTGACGCACATAAAGGTCGATCCCAAACTAGTTACGTGTTCACAATAGGGAACACCACAATATCATGGAGATCAACCAAGAAAACTCTTGTGGCTACCTCCACAAACCACTCTGAGATCATTGCCCTACATAGGGCGGTTCGTAAATGTATATGGTTAAGGTCTATCATTACAGATATCTGAGTGACATGTTGTTTGAGTTCAACCAATGAAGAGCCAACTTGTATTTATAAAGATAATGCATCTTGCATCGAACAAATGAAACAAGGGTATATTAAGGGTGATAAACCCAAGTTCTTCTACAATCAGCAATAACGTTAACAAAGTAAAATCTGATAAAAATATGGAAGACTTTTTACTAAGTCATTACCCAAATTAACGTTTAAAAAGCAAGCGAAAAATACAGGACTAAGAAAATTGTCCGAACTCCCATGAATGCAACCAGAGGGGAGATGGTGACATCAGAGGGAGTATCTGATGTCGATGAAGTGATCAGCTTTAATGAAGCAACTTTACTTGGACTTATCGTGTTGTACTATTTTTTCTTAATCAAGGTTTTGTCCCACTGGGTTTTTCCTTGTAAAGGTTTTAACGAGGCAACATGTGCGAGCTCAACTTTGTTTTAAGTTCTCTTAATATTGTACTTTTTTCCCTTAGTTCAGGTTTTGTCTCTTTGGGTTTTCCTGATGAGGTTTTAACAAGGCAGTTGACTTAGACATTATGATCTTTGAGGAGAGCATTTCATGTGATGAACTACATATAAACATTACAATGTAAGCTCAACATGTGAAGAACTATACGTCAAGGTTTTGTCCCACTGGTTTTTTCCTAGTACGAGTTTTAGTAAAGCAACACTTTTGAAGTTATTCTATTGAACCACACAACGGGGAGTGTTATATAACCTATGGTCCAAATAGTGTTGTAAATAATTATAGTAATATGGTGTCATCCAAGGGGGAGTTTTAAACTAATAATAAAAGTGGATTTCTTTACCAAAAAAAAAAGTTGATTTCCCCACATTTATACCACCATCATTACAAGTTACAACCACTACACCTTTATGTGTAACCTTTACACTAATGGGTGCATGATGCATATATGGTGTGTGATGCGTTCTGTATGCATGTACTAATTCTCCTTTTAACTCTACATTTAACACCACCTATATTACATGTATATAAATAACAATCGTATCCAATGTATTACAGAGAACCCATACATTGATTAATAAGAGCTTCCTTTACTCTTTTCTTTACTTTACTTATCTTTGTATTAATTTTAGTTTATCTAAAATAAAAACAAAAAAAGTACCAAAGGTTTTTAAAAGAGAAACCTGTAACATGCATGTTCAACAAAGAAAAAAAGATATATATATATATAAATGATTCTTTTTACCACATTAGAACCACAAGAAAAAAATTCGTTTTCCCACTTTTATCCGTTTATATAAAGGATTTTTCCCTGCTAACCCTAACTTGAATCTCCAACTCCGATCTTGTTTCCTTTTTCCCCTCTTGGCCAGGCTTTTTTTTTTCACCGGCCCTATCGGAGATAAAGTCTTATTAGAAAACTTGGGTGTAAATCAGTTGTCGGACTGGTCGGTATGTCAACTCAATTGTAGTGTTGTTGTTCTTTTTTAGGTCAAAGATCTCGATTTAAGTATCTCTGTTTAATTGATATTTTCTTCTCACAAACCCTAATTACCATATTCTGAACGGATATGTCTTACCTATTTGGATATGTTGGTCCTCTGAATATGGTTTTTTTCTCTGTTGTTCTGCTCCATCAATAATCAAATTCACGATGATGGTTTCTACCATTTACTTTTGCTGGAAACGGATTTTCTCTCATTTTCAAAGGTAATATTGTTCACCCTTTTAGATGATCTTATTTATCCTCTTTTCAGAAACCTTGATTTTTTATTATGTTTTGGGAAATTAGTATCAAATTATTAATAGGTGGCCAACAAATATGCATCTTTTACTTCTCTATTATAATAAAACCATTTCAAAACAGTTCAACCTTTTGCAATTCCATGTTTCAAACTGAGTTTCCCAATTATATGTCTATGAGTCTTCTGAGTCTTTAATTTCAATCATGATGTTTTCTATCTCTTATCTTATGCTCAATTCTTCTATAAATTGGTCTCAGTTGTATTTGTATTGTGTTCACATTCACTTCAAATACCACTCTGACTTCACTACATGTTTCAATACCCTTCCTTTTTTACAATTTTCCTTCAACTAAATCATGTTTTGTACCTACCTGATTTACTATGTCCAGTCGTTGGACTAGTGATGTAACTTACATCAACCAATTTATGAACCACTTTTCAAATATTAATAACCTTGTTAGGAAATGAAATATTCGAATTATTGGTGGTTTTCTAACCAGAATGATGAAGAATTCTTCTTATCTTAAGAATGCATTGAAGTTTAGGTGAAACTTGGTTGGTGACTTATCTGTGAAAATTTTTGGTAGTTTTTTTATATTATTAAGTTTGAATTTCATCATGAAATGATTAGATTTCTTAGGAATCTAGGATGGTATGTGGAGATATTTTTATGATTCAATTATGGAACCCCTCAATGAATCATACAAACATATCCGTCACTAGCGATGATTTTGATAGCACTCTTCTAACCTATATCCAGGACAAGCTAATTTATTAAATGTTATTGATTATACTAGAGAACTTAGAGAACTTATTGCTTATAATAACCCAATTTAAGTTAGAAATGGTCTCAGAACTATGAGAATCATACTTAGAATTGATATGTCCCAACCTCTCAAGCCTGGAGTCCATGCTCCAAACAATGACTATGGTGTTAGTTGGATTGAGTTTAAATTCCATGAGTTGCCTAAGATTTTCTGTATCTACTGGAATAGATTGAGTCACCTTAATGAGGATTGTTTGAAATTTTATCTACTCAATCACCCAATAGTGCATGTAACATCTCTATTTCCACCTGCACAACAACTTGCACAACAAGACCACCAAGTACTTCCAAAAAATCCATATTATGAAGAGCATTTTTTCAATATGGAGAGAGAAGAACCAGACAGTGATTGGAGCCTTGACACAATTATTTCTTCTGTTTATTCCGGCCAAAATCGGTCTACAATCTCAAATACAGATGATGAATATCCAAATAAGAGTTTTCTACGATAATTATCAGACTCAGACATGTCCATAGATCCAGAAAGAACCACCACTGAATGGAAAGTGGTTGGGAATGAGTCCAAAGATGAAAGACTTCTTAATGAACATTTAATTGAATATGAAACTCCATTCACCACATTGCAACACAATTTGAGTCATAACAGATTTATTGATCCAAATATTGAAGCTAATTTAGTTTCAGATTCAGTCACTGGCTCAATAACTTCTAGTCCAACCAGTAATTTAAGCATACATGGTTCTAAAAGACAAAATCCAGAACAACTAATGTACCTCCCTGTAACACTTCCTGACCTGTTTGAAGCTACTTATAAGACTCCTAAGATCAGGCCAGAGTCTGTTTCACTTCAGCTATGGAATTTTCAGGATATTAACTCTAATATAGAGATTATTTCTGACCACTACAACCATCAACAACAACAACATCTACAACCAACAGATACTAATGACATATATCAAGACTAAGGACTCCCTGGCAGTTCCTATATCTTGATCGACACACCCAAGTTTGGCTGACCAAGATACATCTGTGGGTAGAGCCCTCCTTCATTTTGTTACTTTGTTTAACTAAGCTTCTTATGCACGTTTGTTTGTTTGCTTTCTCTTTTTTAGTTTGTTTTATGTTATAAGCATGTAGGTATAAATCCAGTATTTTAGTTCAGTTTCAGTTCTATTAAACCATCACATGTTTTGAATTATGTGTTACGCTCAAGTATTTGGTATTATTAGTTATACTCCGACTACGGAGATTTCTTTTATTCTACTATGCTCACAACATAATCCTACCTCGTTATATATTATATACTACCTCCGTTTCAGGAAAAGAGTTACTATTACTTTTTTAAATTGGCCTATTTTTAGACTAAAATGAAAAAATAATAGTAACATTTTTCTAGAAACGGAAGGAGTATTATATTATTAGCTATACTAATGTTGTTCCTCTGTTGATCTTGAGCATTAATCCTCCTTTAACCTTTTTGATATTAAAGTTGATTCTGAATTTTATACTTAAGCTCTTTTGACCTAACTGCATCCCTCGTATTTTTAACCCAATAAAAAACCTAGTTAACCCCCTTTTGTTACAACTAACCAGATTGTTCCTTTATTCCTTTTGTTTACGTGGATTCTACTCCAAATATTGCTACTACATTCTTCTACATGATCGTTATTCAAAGGTCTTCGCTTTATTATACCTACTTTCATAAGAACTATGGACATCAATTACACCAGAGGCGCATAACCTAAGAACCTGAGGACTCAAGATCTATGTTGAAATAATGCACCTTCACAAGATACTTTGGTGAATTCTTTTCATATTCCACTCCAGAAAACAAACTGCACACATGAACTCCAGAAGAAGAAAGCCCAGCAGAATACTTAACCCATCATTCAATACTAAGACAAACATCATTTATCCAGGACTTTCTAGGTCGGGCTACTTCTACTGCTACTATTACTACTACTACATACTTCAACTCTTTACTTCTACACTATACTTCCTTATTTATCAGCGCCAATTCGACTTGCTTCCAATAAAACAATACTTATTTACATCCTTATTCTCCTTTTTCTCAGTGACTCAGTTTAACCACACCTAGCAACTAGCATAAAGAGTGGGAATTCAGAATATCTAGAATTAAATGAAGTGATACCATAGTTTGTCAAGGGGTTAACCAACCAGCAATAATCCAACACCTAAGAGGTTTAGTATCGCTACACAAGCCAAACATATTGTTTCTTATTGAAACATTAGCTAATGAGAATCACATGAATAAACTTGTACAATCAGTATAATTCTAAAACCATCATTTTGTCCCTAAAATTGGAAAACGAGGAGGCTTATGCCTAATTTGGAAGAACAATCTTTATCTTAAGTTCGTGAACTAGTTGTCATGTCACAAATTACTTTAATTTCAAGTAATCTCAATATTGCTTAGAATAGTTTTTACTTTAGTCCCAAGTAATCTTGTTTCCATAGTTGTAACTTTCAATCAATAGAGTTCTTTCTTTTGATAGAAGCTGTATGAATTTTTAACCAAGTATTTTCCAAAGAAAGGTACGTCTAAAGTTAGCTTGTACTGAATTATGAAAAGAATTAACTTACTCGCAATAACATGGTATCAAGAATGGAAACCATTAGGCATGCGAGAAGTTTGCATTTGTAATACAAAGAAAAAAGTGTACACACGTATATGTCAATAAGGACCGTGCACCAAAGTTTACGAGCTAACTAACATGGTCGGTGAACATCAAACAATTTGAGTTAACGAAAACCTCCAATTTTGACTTGGTTCGCGGACTCAAAGTCTTTTGGTGTTAACAGAAAACATAAAATTGTATAGTTTGCGACCTGTCAAAAGTGGTTCGCGAACTCAAGTACAAATTGGAGTCAACAGAAAACGCCCAAAATTGTATAGTTCGTGAATTCCTCAAAATGGTTCGTGAGCTCAAGTAAAAATTGGAGTCTGGTAGAAAATGCCAAGTTTTGCACAGTGTGTGAACTGATAAATTTAGTTCGCGAACTTAATTGTAACTTGGAGTTTTAAGACCTGCATTTGCAAACATAGTTTGTTGAACAATTAGAGTTGTTCTCAACCTCAAATGTGATAAGTCCTTTGAACTTCCATTGCTTGATTCCTAGTTTCAAAATTAGTCAATTAACAAGTTTGAACTCGAAACTTCTTCTTTGTACATTATCAATTACTAAAGCCAACGACATTGTCTCAAAAGAAGGATACGTAGAAAACAATAAGTCAAGTAGGATAGTCAGTCTTCACTTACCTTTGTTAATGAATTTCTCGTTGATGTCTTCAATCTTCAAGGGAATTCGGTGAATTCTAAAACTTAACTACCTAAATTTAATCATAGTCCGAGACTGACTTTAGTAGGCTTTAAACCAATAAATAGTATTGGCCATCTAATATTGACAACAAGCTTGTCATACCAAGTTACCAACACTTATGGGATCAACCGAGCAGTGATCTAACAACTGGCATCCATATCATTACATCCTCTTTAGTAACATCCAGAAACATAAGCAATATCTTGGAAGCAGTATTATGATCAAAAAACTGATGTAGCAGATTAAAAATCCAATTATTGGTATCAGGATCAATGGGTTCGGAGACATACTCAAAAGACTGGTAATTGACACCAACTGAGACTTGAGGGTTATGCATTCCAATTATCCATCCATCCAACCATATTTAGTTGTTTTCCATTGTTGAACTCCATGAAATAGTGTTGTAGAACAATAACTAGACCTTTCTCAGCTCCAGTTCACATCCATGATGAATTTTTAGTAAAATTATTCTTGTGTAGCGAGTCACCAACCTTGAAATACTTGGATTTAAAAACTTGTACCCATAATTGTTTAGAACTTGTACAAATTCTCCATGCCACCTTAATGGTTTCGCGTTAAAAAAAAGAACGTGTGATAGTTAACCGCTAAACAAAAATTCTTGTACCAAATTATTCTTGGCTTTTGTTTGGATTCACAGTTTGATCTCCTCTTCTCACCAACGTGTGAAGATGAACTTTATAGTACGCTTTTGGCTAAGACTAACCCCTATAAACATAAAATTCAACTTTGAACTTTACAAAACCGTTGTCGTAACCCTTGAATCAAGTTGGCTTTCAAAGGATTGCTTGAACGTGAGCTTCAATCAAGCTTATTGCGCCCAATGGTTGGGCGCATAAAAATCTTACTTGATTGGATGCATCAAATATGAGCCACCAGATTTGGTTTTATGAGTTAAAATCTAACGGCTCATCTATTTGCGCCCAACCATTAGGCACATCAATCCTAAACTCTCAGATTTAACTTTATGAGTTAAAATCTAACGAATTATCTACGTGCGCTCAACCATTAGTCGCAAAGGTTGAATTACCATAGTGGTAAGGACTTGATTCATTCTGACGTATCTTGAAATTGAAAGTTGAATTTTGAGATCCATAGAGATTAGTCTAACATGAACTTTCTTGTGAAGGACATAAGACTCGGTCTAAATGATTGATTTTGATCAGGAGACAACAGTTTGGTAACTATTCTTTTAACCGAAAAAAATAAAAGAAAAAAGTTAGATTGGATAACAGAAACAACCCTTCTACACGTACCGCCCAATAAAACAAGGGAAAAAACGTCTCCTCAAATTAGAGATGGGACCCGTTTCCCTTGGATTAGCAGGGGCCCACTTTTGGACCCCACCAATGTAGTTAATATCGGATTTCGGTTTGTTTCGGTTGGGACCGAGATACTGGTACAATTTTGTATCGGGAAAATTATCATTGGAATAGCGGTGTAACATCGGTTCCAAATTTTATATAAATAATTATTATATCAAACATTTTTTCCATATTGCACATATTAAGATATAAAACTAGTACTTATTTTTCTAAAATACCACCAAAAACATGAGTAACAATTGGAAACCCTAGAACTAGGATAAGGAAATTCATTTACTATTATTTTTATTTTTTATTTTTTTATTTTTTAGATTTTTTTTGTTTTTTTTTTAAATCTCCCGTCCTAATATCAGTCATCTCGGTCAACTCATTTCGGATCATCTCGACCGAAATTATCGGTCAAATACCGTATCGACGATATAACGTTTCTCGTATCGGATAAGTGCCGAAATCGATATTATTGACGAGATCTCGACCATCTCGGCCGAGATCGACTACACTGGACCCATCACGGGAAGAACCGTAGGAGGGAGGTTTTTGCCATGTTTTTTAGGCGGTACGTTAATCATTTTTGTAACAGAAACGTCAAATTACTAAAAGACAATTCACAGAGAGAAGACCGTTTTTGGCGGTTCCAGTTTTAAACAACTCTCCTCATTCTCTTCGTTCTGTCTCCACCCGACCGTTAAATTCTTCGAGATTAGGGCTGACTTGAAGAACGAAAAAGAAACCTTAAAATGTCTTATTTTCAGTATCAAAATTGCAATTCATCAAAAACAATCTCTCTCTGTCTCTCATCTTACAAATCTTAAATTCACAAGAAAATTTCACTCGAAAAAACCCAATTCTCAATTATACAAATTCATCTGCAAGTTAGAACCCAGAAACCCCCAAAATAAATAAAATGAAAATTTTAATTTACATTTCGAAAGCTCAAGCTTATAAATAGGTAAAAAAGAACGATAAATTACAGTATTGATTGTTCTACTCTCTTTGTTTTGTAAGAATCAAAATCAAAACCTTTAGTCGGTTCTTTGCAAGAGGAAATGGAACTCAGAGTTTTGGCGGAGGAGAGGTGGTGGTTCTACGATGTCGGATGGGCTCATTTCCAGAAAGGATCTGGATAGCTCATCTAGAGAGAAAGGTATGCTGCAATTTCATTTCCCCCAAAATTATTAGTGACGATTTATTTTAAATTTTTTGTTAGGGTTTTGATATTCTTTATTAAGATTTTAGTTACCTGGAATTCAACATCCAATAAGAATGAATTGTTATTGTTTGGCATGTTGATTGAATCTTCAGTCATCAATACCCTCATCTTTGCTATTATCTGAAAGCAAGCAAGGTGGTTAAATTTTGAATTAGTTGTATTCTCTTATTCTGTTGAGTAATTAGAGTATGAAGGAACACCATAGAATCATAGGTGAAAGCAACTTACATCTTGTGATAATCCTTGGGTTCCATATTTGTCATCCCAAAACATTGTCCCAATACGGTAAATTTGTGGAATGCTCAATGCCTGCAAAGGTAGAGTTAACTTTAGTGAGAATTCTTGTGAATCTGTTGCATAAATGGCAATTCTAAACATAGAGTGTTTAGCTTAAGTTACCGGACAGAGTTCAGTTGTAATCTCTTCCAAGGTTTTGGTAGGCTTTTGATGTGAAACCTGAAACAAAGATGATTCAATCAAGAGTGATCGAGTAATGTTTAAATTAAAGTACTAGCTTATTGGTCTGTTGTTGAGGAAAATATACCAGAAATCCAACAGCTTGTCTTATGTGTTGAAGCTCATTCCAAGCTGATCCACTAAACTGCAACATGAAGATGAAAATACTATAATTTTCCCTTCTTTGATTGAAATAGGTTTCTAAAACACTTTTAGTTAGAAGATTATAAGCTCGCCTGATCTGTTGCTTTGGAGCACCATTGTTCTAAATCCTGCAAACCGGCTTTAACGTATTCTCCGTTGCTAAACGAGCAGCACTCGCGGCGAAGCAATAAACTGCATCGCAAAGCACAAGACTTTTTTCAAATCCACCCGATCATACTTGTAGACATTGTTGTATAAATATGTCATTCTGTGGGATTATTATAAAAGTTACTTACCTGTTGAGAAGCTGCACATTTATGAACACAAAAACCTGTGTGAAGGTTTTCCTTATGATAACAGATGGGACCTACAGATGTGGAAAAGACTTGATGAACTCTAGAAAACCAAAACGATATTGCATTCAAACAGCAACAAGCGTAGAAAACGTGAATTCGAACTTTAAGAACGTAGATAAATCGAGTCTAGGTTAAAACCTATTACTCTTCTATAATCAATAGATTATAAGTTATAAGAAAATATCATAAAAAGTCTGCCTCCTAAAGAAGACCTAATAGCCTATTTATACTAGAAAGATAACCCCTATGAAAAGAAACCTAAGACTAAGGACATAAACGCCCTCCCTATAGAAAGAAACTAGTAAATTATTCCTAAATAAAAACATTCCTAACTAGGCAGAATATGCCCCTGCACCAACCACCCCAGGTTGAAAGAAATCTCAGCTCCGATGAGATGCTTAATGGATTCTACATATATCTTTGATGTCTCTTTTGCCTTCCCACGATCGAAAACAAAACTAGTTACATCATTAAAGAACACCACAGCTTGTCCTCGTTGAAGTTTCTTATGCCTTAGATGACCAGTAGCAATATCCGTATACTGCACATTATATTGTTTCATAGACATGTTCAATGGACCATATGATATCCTCGTTGCTTTCCCACGATCAAACACGAAACCCAAATTTTCATTTCTGATTCTTGACTTAGGTATGCCGGTAACAAGCATTGATTCCATCACCGTGTCTTGATATTTAGCACGTACTAACCTCTGATCCGAGCTAGCTATTGAAACCTGCCATGCAACCAACCAAATTCTCCTTTTTCTTCCCAGCAACTTCCGACCCATTTGTTTAGTTTTTGTTGTCATTATGTACTGCATATTACTCATACCAACAATTGCATTCAAAACAATCACCTGAACCAGCTTATTAGCGCTGCAAGTTTCTAACTCTTTCCTTATATTGAGCACTACTTGAACAACTTCCACTCTTAAGGCAGTTAGAACCTTAAGCCAAAAGGTGACCATAATCTCCATAAAGATGGAAACTACCCATAACCACCATATACAGTATACCAGGTTAGTCCTGATATCCTCTAACCTTTGCTGTTGCGGAGGTTGTTGACCTTTGTTGTTTGTAGCAAACAAGATGGATCAGGAGCTAGCTTTCTTCGACCTTTTCTAGCATTAGCACAACCTGATGCACCATCAATGTCTTCTAGGAGTCTGATATACCTTGACGTTATATCTCTCGGACCAGCAATATTTGCTGATCACGTACAATGGAACGGTAACATCCAGCGTAACAGGATGCATGATTTGTCCTTCCTTTTCTGGATTTAGTCGTGCTTTCTTGTTAGCATAAACTACACTAACTACAGCAAACAACTTCACCAAATTCCCTATTAACTCCTCCTCCCTGCTCGAATGCAGGTGATAAACAACGTTAGTGTTCTTTCTTCTCAAGCATTCCTCAACCTTTAACATGTAAACTGGACATGTGTCTTCAAGAATCCAGTTAGAAGCATCACGAAAATGATTAGCAACATAAAACCCAACTTCATCTCCTGTGAGAGACTCACACATCACGGATTTATGTTGTTCAGAGTCAACAACATAAAGCCCAATCTTTATAACACTATCATATTCAACTGTAAACAGAATTTGACTAACTTTTTGTACAGTTGACCATCCTATACCTTGTGGTGTCGGCCATTGCACTAAAGTGTCCTTCATGTAAGTACCATTGTCATGATAGGCTGCGGTGTTATTTCTAAAATTTTCTACCAAATCTTCTGTCATAGTGTTCCTCCTGGAGTTCAAGAGAATTCTCCCTTGAATTCTACTTGTATAATTTTCGGCACAAGTTTCCTTGTGACAAAACTTTCTCTTATTACATAAGTCTGAACTCAAAGTAATAGTTCCTGTCATCCGTGAAACTTGAGTTTCATGAATGGAGCATTCACTACCACCTCTACTTCTACCTACCATTGTAGAAAACTAGGGTTTGTAGGTGTTTTGTTTCTAGCGCCAATTGATGAACTCTAGAAAACCAAAACGATAGGATATCACATTCAAGCAGCAACAAGCATAGAAAACATGAATTCGAACTCTAAGAACGTAGATAAATCGAGTCTAGGTTAAAACCCATTACTCTTCTATAATCAATAGATTATAAGTTATAAGAAAATATCATAAAAAGTCTGTCTCCTAAAGAAGACCTAATAGCCTATTTATACTAGAAAGATAACCCTTATGAAAAGAAACCTAAGACTAAGGACATAAACACCCTCCCTATAGAAAGAAACTAGTAAATCATTCCTAAATAAAAACATTCCTAACTAGGCAGAATATGCCCCTGCATCAAGAATGTTACTTTAGTTCGTATCAACCTCCTGTTTGAACAACCAATTAGCTGGTTAGAGGATGAATCTTGCTTACATTATTCTCACGCAGTATATCCCATGTGTGATCCATGCACTTTACTATGCTCTGCCAGTGTATGCTTGATACTTGTTGTTTAGCGACTATATTTGAGTGCATATTTTTGGATGCCCCTCTTATGGATCTTGCCCTGGTAGATCTTGGTGCCTGCGTAGAGTTTGTGGATTTGGTCATGTGTGGTTGCAAAGATAAATTGTCTCTTGTCTTGCTTTATTAAATGCTTACTTGTATGCAAAGGTTCAGGAATGGACTTATTTCTTTCTTCAAACTGTCACGGATCATTCCATATATTTTTTCAACATACGCAGTCAAGTGCTGCTTAAATAATAGTGCTGGGTATTTTGCTTCGACTTTTGATTTCTCTGGCTTCCCTACCATTCCGCTGTACCCACTTGATATTGGAGATGTCCGTAAACCCTACCAGAAGCTGTGGTCAGTTCAAAACTTTGTGCTGTAATCCGTCAGGCTTTTTATAGGATGTAGGTTAGATAAATTTTAGTATAAGAGCTTACTTGTGCCATCCTCCCAAACAAAGTGGTGGGAGAGGCTCGGCTACGGTGTTTAGCATTGATTGGTGAATTGCTTGCCTTAATTGTATTCTGTATAAGAAACAAAAGGGCGGATGTCGTTGATAACCAATATGCAAGCTCGTTGACGTTCTCCTGATCCTGAAAGATACAATAAAGGAAATAAACTCTAGATATAAAATTCAATTGTGATGAATTCTTCAAATGTTCTGCAACTAATCTTATTATGAGTATCTGTAATAGTTATATTAGGTTCAAAATCATGTACTGTAGTTGATTACCTCAACAGAATCCCTGATTATGTGGATAATTCGATCAAATATGTGTGTTTTATCTGCTTCAAAGGATCTCCATTGAAGAAGAGCTCTGTACACAATACATGCAGCAACTGGTCTGTTTTTTTCAAATCTCTTATCTACCACCAGGCACTTGATAAGTGCATCATGGTTTTCCTGATGATCACAGAAGAAGCGAAACGACCAATAACGTTAGTAAGACGTGAAAGTAAAAAAGAGAAGTACCCTATTTCTAGGTCACTTATTACCTGCTGCCTGCCTGTCAGAGATTTCTGTTTGGTTAATGGAGTTGGTACATGCTCCTTTCCCTGTAAAGATAGTTTTATCTGTCAATGTTCTTCTTACTCTTTTCATACTTAGAAAAATATCAAGATAATGCACAGTATTGCTAGACAATCTACTACACATTTAACACCCTGTTCATCATAGAGTTTAAATTTTACGAGAATGCGGCACTTACTTTTGGTGTCTTAAATTCTTCTTCAGTTTGATGTCCATTTTCAAGACTCTGTAGAATCAGTAGCATCAGTATGAAAATATCAATATCAGCATTCATTAAAAGGGAGTTGGATTATAGTAACCTTTGTAACTGGTGTATATGTAGCCGCTTCAGTAGAAACAATTTGTTGCTCGACAACTGGTGCCTGGTTTGTAATTGGTGTATATGCAGCCGCTTCAGTAGAAACAATTTTTTGCACAACAACTGGTGCCTGGTTCCGCAACATTTCATTTTCTGACTCCAACTTAGCGATCTTATCCTCGAGGCTGCAAACAAAGTTGAGATTTTCAGAACTATGCAATTCCATATTTCCCCCAACCCAATTCTAGTTATTTTCCTCTATGTTTAAAAAGTGAAAGCGTAAAGGGATCCCTCTCCTAGCAAAGGGCAAAGCGCTCCTAAAAAGCGTTATTTGTTGTGCTAAATATATAAATTAATAAATACTTACAAATCTATATGAAAAATTTAGAAGTTGTCAACATAATAAACGGAGAAGATCATAGAATAAATACTTCGAAATCTTTTTGACACACTTTCTAGCTTGGCTAGACATTATTAAAGAATTGAAGAAGGTCACGGAAGAAAATAAATACTTATAAATCTTTTTGGCACACTTTCTAGCTTGTCTAGACATAATTAAAAAATTGAAGAAGATCACGGAAGAAAAAAGAGGAAGAAGGAAGAAGAAACGTTCTAAAATAAGTGGCTGAATGAGATCATTAGTTTTAGGATATTTCAGGTTATGAAAAAGCTAAACAGACGTCTAAAGCCTTCTTTTTGGGCTCTAAAGCCCAAAAACTGACAGACAAAACCTATAAGCAAAGCGCGAGTATTAAGACATTTTGGCGCCACTTTTGCAGCTCTTTCTTTCTTGTGAGAATGTTTTGTAACTAATAACAAAGAGATACTGTGCTTGTCTTGGCTGATCATTATCTGGAAAATTCTAATGTTTTATGTGTAGATTTTTGTATTTTTTATAGCATTTCCGAATTCTGCTTGCTGTTTCCATTCTAAAAACTCAAGCTTCACATACATCTTAAATTTCCTAATCATATACTCAAAATTTCATTTAGCAAAGTACAATACTCACATTTTTAGTTCTTCTGAGAGATCAGCACTCTTTGATGCTTCTAGTGCTTGTTGACGTAGAACCTGGTTCTCAGATTCCAAGTTGGACAAACTCACTTCCAATCTTAAGAGTGACAAAAACCATATCAAGTCAAGTTCCATTTTCTGGAGTCCAAAATCCTAATATAATATATTATATATACATTACCTTTCAATTGTCTCTTGAAGCTGGGATAGTTTTGACTGCGATTCTGTTGCCTCTATTTCCTTTGCTTCAGTGTCTTTTTGAATCTCGTAGTATCTTCTCTCAATATCCTCAGTCTTTATCTTCAACTCACTAAGCGCACCCTGTATACAAGAATTCCTCTTTTTGTCAGGTAAGGCATTTATTAGAAAAGATATACAATGTTGAGAGTGAGATTTTTACCTCCAATATTTCATTGCGATTCATTAGTAACTCAAGGGCTGTGTTATCCACCACAGGCACCTCTTTAATGACTGGTGGTGCTTGTTCAATGGCAATTCGTGCAGCCTCTTTCTCACTGATGATTGCAGCATTAGCTTCATCTACTTTTCCTTGCATTTCGTGTAACGCCGTTTGCAGCTTTGCAATTTCATGTCCTTTTGCTTCTTCAAGGTCAACCTGAAATCATTTTTCTTCTAATGAGCTTACGTAGACATCCATTATGGACTTTTAAAGCTATGGTTGAAGATGTCGTAGTTCGAATTTACGGTTAGGCATTCAAGATCAAGTACTACTTCAATTTGAGTAACAGAATTCAGACCAAAAAGGAAAGATACCCTCAGTTTCTTTTCAAGATCTAGTCTCCATGATAATTCTTCAACACGCTTCTCCAACTTGTCCTTAGCTTCTCTAAGTGCCCCAGCATCCCTAGCAGCCTGTTGCAGTTCCAATTGTTATCTACTTCAATCGTATTCTTTGACCAGGGAATTATAAAGGCGTGCACTTGAAATGAGAAATCATACATTTGAAGGCACATTGGCTACAAAGAAGTGAAAACTCACCATTCTTAGCTTTCTTAGCTCTTTCCTTCCTGTCCTCCCTCTCCATAGACATTGAAGGGTAAGAGTAGCCACCTGCTGTTTCTTATAAGAAGTAAGAGCTTTGTGACTGCGCCATCGAGTCTGTAAGAAACGATAACATATAGTTAGATGAAGCTGATAATCGGCCTGAATTTGTACATGCTTTTCATTAAATTCAATCAAAATAAATGTTTATATGGAGAGATTTTTCTACCTGAACAATGATTGAAGCTTTGGTTCTTCTTCTGTGCCTATATTCATTGCGGGCAGCCATTGCGCGCATTCCAGTTTGAATAACTACTGCGGATGCTCTCAACTGTTTATATGATTTTCTGGCTCTATGAGCACGTGCATACTTCTGAAGACGTATTGAAGCAGCTTCCCTCCTCATTTCTTCATATAACTTGCGTGCAACCAGTCCTATACAAGGAGATGCCAACAAAAATGTTATTTCTCAGGTATTCATTCATCTTTAGATAATTAATTCCTTCATACTTTGCTTTGTATATATTAATATATTCATTTCAGTATTATGAATACCTCTCCATAATTTCTGGAAGCGCATTGTGGCCCTTCGGATATTAATAAATTCTTTGCGGGCAAGATATGTTCGGATTTGTCTTTGAATCAGTCTTGCAGCATTGGCCACGACTTCAGCCCTCCGTGCATCTAGTTCAGCCATTTGTCCTGCTCGGAGAAACACCTTTGTTTTACCTATCTAAAATTACGTATGGAGTAGACACTTAGTGCAATGCTCGACAGAAATTTGTCTCCACAGTCAATAGGGATATCCTTCATAATTATTTTGTGATGCATTATTTAAGCTCATGCTTCAAATGTACCTGATAACCCTTCAGACCCATTCTGTCACATAAAGATGCACAAGCTTCTTTCTCATCAGATCTGTTGTACAGATAAAACAATGGGTGAAACAGAGCGAATAAGCATTAGCAGTGAAGGCACGAGAATTAAGAAAAATGTTGGTACAGGGCACTCATTCATTCTGCATGGAATAGTTTCAATTATTTGAGTCTTTCTGCGTATTGAGAGAGCTAATTTCAAAGTTTTATGAACTTTTACCTTTCCAAAAGATCCGGTGCTAGTGTGCCAAAACGATCAAGGAACTCATCGAATGTTCTCTTGGTGGGATACCCAGCACAGCTGATCCTAATAGCCTCTAGCACTCCCTGCGACAATGGGCATCACATGAACTCCAGCAAAAGAAAACTGATTATTGATTTTCTAGTTGTAGTGATAGAAGAATGAGACTTACTCCACATCTCAACTGGTTCAAGACGTTGAAGTTTTCAAAGATTCCAGGCTTCAGAACACCATTGGGCTTCACACATCTAATGTAATGTGGTTCTGTTGTGCTCAATGTCTCCATTAAAGATTGAAGTTGTTGCTTTTAAATGAATTTAAGAAGAAAAAAAGTCAAGAGGTAGAGAATTAGGTCATTAAAGTATAAAAATCTTACCAATATAAGATTTGGATTACCTTGAAACGGGTACCAATTGAAGAGAATTTGGATTGTTTTGAGCTGTCCTCGGCCAGTTTAGGAAAGAGATTTGCAACAAAAGGGCAACTTGAAGCATCCAGTAAAGCTTGATGTTCTGCTACGACGTAGTCCTTGTTTTTGTCTAGGAAATAATCAGCTTGGTAGGTAACCTTTTCAGACAAAATATTTACAATGAAAAGCAAACTCAGTCTAGATTAAACAAACTTGCAGGTCAAAAATAATTTTCAGAGTTCTGCTTACATCGCCAGCGTAGTGGTTGATAGTGAAATTCGTTCGTGAAGTCTTTGGCTTGCTGAAGCGCTTGTTATTTTTGTATGTCTGGTATAATTTTTGAGCAAAAGTCTCATGAGTTGACTTGGGAAACATACTGCAAGGAAGGAAAGTGAGTTAACGTATAAGCATGTGATGAAATCAGGTTTATGTCCTTAACCATTTGTCCTCTAAGAGTCTTAGGCATGGATTTTGCAAATTAAGAATTTTCATCAGCCCTTTAGGGTAGTTCGATTGCCATAGAAGAAGAGTAAGAAGCTGAGGAAATTCTTACCATGCTTCATCAAGTAGGGCAATGATGCCTCCTGGTTTCTGCATGTAGATATCAGCAATCAACATGTTAAGATCTCTATGTTTGTTCAAAGATTATGGTAATTGTATTGCCTAAGTATTACATTTCAGTCAAATACCTTTTCGATTAGATCTAATACATCTTGGTTATCCACAAACTCTACATAACTCCAGTTGATTTCTTCCTTCTCGTACTCCTCTTGCTCCATTTTAAATACATGCTACAGAATATTTACATCTAACAGGTTAATTATAGATATATATTAGTGATGTGAATTATGTATGTTTCACACTCTTACTTGGTTGAAATGCTGTTGCAGTTTCTCATTTGTCAAGTTGATACATAACTGCTCAAAACTGCCAGATAATGCATGTTGTTAGATCCTAGCTGTGGGAATTTCTAGTTGAAGATAACCAGAATCACCTCAGATTTACCTGTTGACCTTGAAGCTCTCAAACCCAT
>JAJJMC010005941.1:3042825-3093759 GCA_023531435.1 Papaver californicum
AGAATCACCTCAGATTTACCTGTTGACCTTGAAGCTCTCAAACCCATAGATATCTAGTACTCCAATTAAACTTGCAGCATTAGGATCTTGACCAATTGAACGGTTTATTTTATCCACAATCCTGTTATTTAAATAAAAGTAGCATCAAAAGCTAACCTCAATAGATAATATTGTTAGAACTAAACAAATATTACAGAAATAAAGTACATTTTGTGTTCATATATGAATTAGATATGGTTTATTAGACATCTACTCATAATACCCAAGGGAATTTCATAAAATCTGCTGCTTGGTAGATGACAAATCTTTTATTTTTCTCGAGTTTTTAAGTAAAATTCAATTTTCTTATTTACATGATATGTTCTTACCAATCAAATAGTCTAGAATAACCCGTCTTTGCTAATGCATCACGGTTTGATGCTGCTGATTCTGGATCAAGAAGTTTGATAATGTCACCATCTGGGGTAACTATGACACGCTTAGTAAGAGAGTCTTCAAGTTGCTTTGCGTCACACCTGCATAAAAAGAATAATTGTATGTTGGGGTAAATGAATGGGATTGATATGTAGTAACAGGTTCAAATTTAGCTTGGTGAAGGATCAGAATTCTAACTTGAGAAGCTCCGCAACTGTTTGAAGATGGTAGAGTGACTTATCATTTTTCAGTTTTGAAGAATCGATTTCTTTTCCTTTAATAAAGTCAATATTCCCAAGATGAAGTATGGCAGCAACTACACTGAATATCGCATCCTTGACAAGGTAAAATATTTTGTGTTAATTATTGTTGGTTATAAATTGGATCTGCTGTTAGGTTTAACTATAGATATAGTACCTGCTCTTCCTGACTTATCCCAACTACATCCATAGCATTTCTAGTTTCTAAGTACTCTCTTGCATCATCAACATTTGCAACTTCATAACAGCTTGTTTGGTTAAGATAATGGAAGTTTCTGGGATTCTCCAACTTGTACTTTTTAACATCCTGAAAAACAGATGATCAAAATCACTTCAGAAGCTATAATGAAATGAATTATCATTGTAATATGCTGATTTCTGGTGCAGGATACCTCTGGTGGTGCAGCACAAAGCATGTAAAAACAATGATAGTTCCTCTCAGGATCTGACACCTGACAAACACGTGATCTCTCGAGAAGATATGTTCGAACAGCCGCTCCAGAGATCTTCCAATGCTTATCAAATTGGATTTCAACAAATTTACCGAAGCGACTGATGGAGCAAAATAACTGGGTCATCAAACAAGAGTTTAACATTAAAGAGGTTGAGCTGTAAGTGTCCGACTTGCTCACCTCGAGTTATTGTTCTTCACAGTTTTTGCGTTTCCAAATGCTTCCAAGACAGGGTTGGACTGAGAAAAAAAAAGAGCGCCAGGTATTCTAATTAGAATCTTTCTTGGTCTTTATCATTGAAAAAAAAAACACGCATATATAAGCAACTCATTCCACCTCCAAAACTTGCTGTTCAACTGTTCTTCCTTCAGTACCAGATCTCCCTCCCATGAAAGCTAGATACCTCATGAGCATTTTTGTCGTCTCTGTTTTACCAGCTCCACTCTCACCACTAACCAATATGGATTGGTTTCTGTGTTCATTGATGATTGACCTAAGGAACGAAATAAAAAGAAAAATTTATGTAAATATCTCCTGCTTGAGTATGCATATTTTTGTTCATATTTGATACCCAATTATCTAGATACTTACCTGTAACAAGCATCGGCAACAGCAAAAAGATGGGGACTAAGTTCACCAAAGGTAGCTCCTTTATACTGTTGCATCATGTGTGTGTTGTATAAATGTGGTAACCTTTGAAAAGGGTTCACTGCTATTAGAATGTTGCCCGTATAAGTCTGCCAAATACAGAAATCTTAATTAGATTTTTCTTCCTTTCCCTTTTTTTGAAAAATTTTCTTTGGCAGTTAAAGAACAGAAGTACAGATATAAGATAAGTGGCAAGTGGGGAATTGTTTAAACTCACATATATCTCATTTAGAGCAAACCTAGAAGCAAGGTTTTGAAGAACTCCTGGTTCATGAAGGTAAGCTAACTTAGTCATGTCATCAACCCCAGCTGGTGGTGCTTCTGTGTCTTTCGGATAAATGCTGGATAGACTTGCAACAATCTGAAATTGGATTGAACATATTTCATATTTCAGTATTCTCGAAATGCTTACAAGTATATCAAAGATTCCAAAATCTATTAAAACCATCATTATTTTCTAGCTGTATAATTTGCCCTTTGTGCATTTTAGGTACAAAGAGCTTCATTGACCAAATTAAGTTTCGGGTGCAAGTTGATTGATGGGCATAGCATTCTTGAGCTTCAATTGATATCAGTAAGTGAGAATCTAAACACTCCATGTTTCTATGCTTTGTACTTGATAATTACAAGTCCAGTTATTATATGTCTGTGAATTTTGCAACTCTGATTTCCGCAAAATGAAATGAATTCCATGGAAGATTTGATTGAAATTGAACATATAAATGGGTGATGAACTGAAAACTTACCTTTTTCCCATTGGTAGTGAGTATGCTGGCATCTTTTCCCTTGATTTCTGTTACTTCTCCATCGATCCATGCCGCCTGTGGATCTTCTACCCATATGTGCGAACCGACTATGATGTTTACAGGTGTTCCCTGAAATAAACCAAAGGAAATCATTAGGAAAAACAAAAAAGAAAATGAAAAAAGATGAGCAGGAAACTTTTCAGCAACTTGTTAAGAGTACAGAATGGATTTTGATCAATAATAGAATCCTTTCTGAGCTTACCATGATTGAATAACACTAAATTCTGATCATGGAATTTGGAGTTCTGACAGAAAATAACAGAGGGAAGTACTTGTAATGTTATGACAGACAGAATAAGAAGAAGAGAGAGAAAGTAGCAAGAAGGGGGTTATAATGAGATTAGAAGTTTTTTATAATAGGGTGGAATTTGCAGGGGAATGTGAAAGAGAATTTCTTTTTTTAGTTAAAAAAGAAAAGGAGAAAGTGTTCAGAGGAAGAATTGAAAAGCTATAGAGAAATGTAGATGGCGATGGTAATGGTAATGGTAATGCTAATGCTGCTGGTGGTAAAAGCAAAAGACAGAGAGTAGCCACCCTTCTCTTCCCCACAACCCCGCCAACTTTTTTTATCGTTCCACATAGGATGCTGACCTGGAGCCTGAGCTGGTCGGCGGAATCGGACGTGTTGGTACGTCAGAGAATAGCCGTCCTACATCAAAATCAAAAATTAAAATTTTGTTCTCATTTGCTTTGCACTGCAGCCGTCGGATTGTGGTAGAGAAAAATGGGTGTAAAATAATTACTAATTTTTATTGAAAACATTATTGATATTCATTGTTTTATTGTTATTCTCTTGATTATTGTATTAGATTTTTGCAATTTTTAATCTGAAACAGTGTTTGTTTGAGAAACTTATTAGTAGTAAGATGGATTAAATTAGTTTGAGATAATTAAGTTTATTAATATCAATACTCTTTTTACAGTTAGGTGTATACGAAAAGTTGTTAGGAATTGATTAAACTAACCCTCGTATTTATAAAATCTGACAAAATTATCCTTGCTAAAGAATTTTATTCTCTAAAATATTTGGTAATGGTTTTTTTACCTATCAGACTATTTCAATTTACAAGTCCCCTCCCACGAAAAGGTTAAGAGTGGAATTCTCTCAGTCTTCTAAAGGGGAAGGCGATGGATGCCACTATACTGCAAGGTATTTCACGGTGAGTTGCATTTCAATTTGTGGGGATATGTTCCCCGTGATAACTACTTTTGGCAGGATAATTAAATTAAATTAAAAATTGTTTATTAAAATTATGGAACTTTTAACTTAAATTTTCTAACTTAATCACTAGTAAAAGGATGATGGTTGATAATAACTCATGTTTTTTTTTATCTTAATCTTTACCGTCCATCCAATTATAATAAATAAATAAATATAAAATTAAATCAAAATTTTAAATCGAGGATGTACTCCCAAAAAAGTATACTGATTTACTGTCAACAAATGGTCTGTGAGAGGAGACAAAAGGCATAGGAAATGTGTATTTTGTTACTAGGTGATTAATTCAGTCAGGTTAATTTGGTCATTCTAACTGATTAAAAATACATAAATAATATGTGGATCCCACAAAAGCTCTTGTGTACCATCACTGTATTTGATGGATCCCACATAGTACCACTTTCCTGCTGTGCGTTCGAGTTCGAAAATCTTTTTTGGGCGGTGGAGTGGAGATAATGGAACATGGGAAACCTCTGGTTGCCGTTTGATCATGAATCGGACGACTCACCCAAGTGGAATTAGAAACCTGGTGGGGGTACAAAATAGCCCTCCTTCTAGATTTTTACTATGCTTTCCGACAACATTTTTTCTGTCATATTAAATAATTGAATAAATGAAGCTCATTGATGGTTGGTATTTATATTCTTCTTCTTAATTATTTCCAATTTTTCTAATTTTAAGGCTGCTTGACAACTAGATTTTCTATTTCTTCATAAATAAATATCAAAAACAAAACATTTTACTTTATAAAAAAATAAATTTTTATTGTAGAAATCTTTCTAAAATTATGTATCTAAACTATTTTTTTTTACTACTAAAATTAAAAATAATTTTTTAAACAATATCCAAATAGACTATTAAATTTTGAAAATAGATATAAAATAAAAAAAAATAAAAAATAACTTGCGACACCTTGGAATATGTAAATATGCTTAGTTAGGAGATTTTATTGAGATCAAATACTTAGAATGATGAGTGAGAAGTGTGGATATTCAAACTTAAGATTATGGTTATTCTCATTGCCGAAAGAGAAAAAACAATGGTTGAATTTTGACTTATTACTTGTATATATTAATTAGCACATTCGAAAGTTATGGGTGTACTAAATTGATTAACTTGAAGTTTAGTTGATTTTTCATTTAATTAGGTTTTATAAAACAGGTATTTAAATGTTAATTATAGATAAATTTAAAATAAAAAAGTTAAAATGAATTATTTACTTATAACTAGTCAAGACGCAGGCGCGATCATTCCGTAAAACTTTTCATTCCCTAAATTTTCAATCAAAATACAATTTACACAAAAAATAGTTCAAACTAAAAACAAATTTTATTAATAACTTTTAAATCAGAAATATCAACTTACAACAATGTGTATTCAAATGCATTGTCTTATCTTTTGAATGTTCTAACGTTTGTCATTTAGCCTGCTCGATGAGCCCTGGGGTTCTACGGACCAAATAGAAGTTTTGTTTTCCCTTTGCCGCTACGTATACAGTTGCAAATATATTCGTTCAATTTTCTAACACAACTATATGCATAAACATGTGAGAAAATGTCTGAAAACAAAAGGAAGAATCTGATTATTTTATTTTATTTTTCGACAATTTTTAATTTGTTTTTACTCTTAAATGTACACAAAAACTGAAAAGATATCGCTATGACATAGTAGAGTATCATAATAAAATACAAAACATATGTGGAAAAAGTTCTTCGCTAATTCTTTATGTCTTTGCAGTTTCAAGATCTCTTGCCAGTATTTCATTTGAGCCATGGTTTTTGATGAACGCACCATCTGAGTATCAACGAATCAATTTTTTGATGAAAAATGCCCGAAAGCAAAAGGAAGAATCTGACCTTTTTCATTTTCTGTTTGCGTCAGTTTTCGACGTTGAGCATTGTAAAACCCCTTATCCTAAAACTGAAACTGCATGCTCTTTAGTAGTAGTATTAGGTTAGGTGTCAGTGGGCTCCTTCAAACCGTGAGAATCGTGAGATCGTAGGACTAGGTGGGAAGTTTGAGTAAATATGGGAAGTTTAGTTAAGAGTTGTGGAGAGGTTAGGGTTTATGTTCGGTGAGGGAAAGGAAAGAAATGGAAAATATTCTGTGAGAAAAGTGGGAGGAAGAGTCGACTGAGTTGAGGAGGAAGCAGAAGGATTCGTTCTTCGCCTTATTCCAATTAGGTTCTCTCGTTCTTATTCTCATTATGTTGGGTATGTTTTAGATAATGGTAAGTGCAACACATTCATATGTTGTAGTTCTTTGATGTGTATATGGTCTAGTAACGAAAACTATGCAGCCTTACTGGGATGAAAGATTGCTGGGATCAATTCTTTATGACATCTAGAATCCCCAGAAAAGTTACTGAACATGAATCTGGTTGAACCCGGAAGAACCTTAATGTACAGTTCTGGTCTAGCCCCATTGTTATGTGATGATTGTTTGATGTATTTCATTGTCTTATTCTAGTGTTTAACTCCATTGTTATGTGATGTTTCTTGCTCTATCCCCAACAGTTCATAAAGATCCATTTATAGTCTAACATTGAAGTATATGTGGCGTTCATGCCTGGCAATAGTAATTCAGGCCTAGTTAGTGTCTAGACCTAGTGTTCAAGCTTAGCTCATGTGTTCATACTTAGTGATGTACTAGTCCAGGCTTAGTGAAACAAATGGAAAAGCTTAGTGTGTTCAGGCTTTGTAATTATGTTCAGACTTTGTGGAATTCAAGCATGACCTTTTAGCTAAACCTCTTAGCTCTTGTGTACAGACTGTTTAAGTACAAAATGCCCAGGTCTAGTTAGAGTCCAGGTCTTGTTACTCCTGTGTACAGATCGAGCCAAGCTTAGCTTCCAATGGTAGTGTACAGATTTGGTTGTCTGCCAGCATTTTTGAGATACCTTTTGAACATGTTAGAATGTGATTTGGTCTTGGGTTAAAACATTAGAATTGTAGACGAGTCTTTCATCTTTCCATGGGCATATAATTTGTTTCATTTGGAGTTAAATTGAAAGCGATATGAGTGTTTCAGTGACTGGAGGGAAATTTGGAAGATATGCTAGGAGTCACACTGCAGCAACTTTATGGGCGTTATTAGGTACGATAACGATAGATTTGGGTCTAGCACAAAACTAGAAAGTTTTAGATGACGGTCTCACCTTTCTATTGGTGTATCATTTGCTTATTTTCACCAATAAATGAAACGTGTAAAACATTTTCAATATTGGCAGTCGCAACTGAATTTTCCTGAAGGGCAGCGCGTGAGCTGTTTTTGTCGGCTGATTTTGGAGTACCTAGTGTCACGACCCACCCATTTTCCCACATATTGGGTTGGCCCATGACAAGAGTCTAGGTCCATTAGAAGAGCCTAGAAGATTAGAGAAGTCCACATATTCTAGAATATTCTTGGATAAGGAATATTCCCTTGTATATTCTTGTAAAGTATAGAATACTCTAGAAGATGATGATTCTAGAACATGTTCTAGAATCCTCCATAACATACTATATAAGGTGGAGAGATCATTTGCTCAAATCATCCACCAACAATCTCTTAAGACATTCTCTCTCTTATAATCAAATACTCTCTCCCACATAAAATCTCTAAGTCTCTTCTCTCTTTGTGATCTTTTAGGCTTACTTGAAGAGTTCAAGTGTCGTACGGTCTAGTCTAAAATCTTAGCCCGTGACAGTTGGTATCAGAGCGAAGCTTAAGACTCAATAATGGTTGACGTTAATAGCAACAACACCATGGAGAAAGGTGTCGATGGTCAGGCCAAGAAAATGGGCAAGTCCAAGGATACGCAAACAAGTCTTGAGGCAAGAATGGTACGTATGGAAAAGCGAGTGAGCGATTTCCTTATACGCGCCGAGGAAGAGTTTCTAACAAAGGAAACTCTTGAAGGGTGGAAAGATACCTTCGAGGAGGCCATAAGCAAGGCGGTGGACGGTATCAAGATGGACGCAGAAGCTCGAATCCTAGATGCGGTGGAGGATGCCGTGGAGGAGGTGAAGGCCAAATTGCTGTCAGTTGACCGAGAGCTAGAGGCGTGAAAGGAGAATTGATATTGTACAAAAGGGCTGCCATAAACCAAGCCATGCACGAGGGGCCAAGCAGACTCTCAAGAGAGGATGCTCTCAAGCCAACACCGTATAATGGGAAAAGAGACGCGAAGGAGATTAATACTTTCATATGGAGTTGCGAAAGGTATTTCGAACACCTGGAGATGGAGGATGATGCAAGGAAGATAAAAAGAGCTACGGTGTTTCTCACGGGGAACGCCTTAGCATGGTGGAGACTTCGAAGCCAAGAGATTCAGCAAGGTAAGGCTACTATCGCTACTTGGTCAGATTTAAAGTCGATCTTAAGAAGTTCTTTTACCCGGAGAATGCGTCTTATGAGGCAAGAGCGAAGTTGAAGTATCTTCGTCAAACGGGTACTACCAAAGAGTATACCGAGACGTATACAAACTTGTTGCTAGAAATACCCAACCTGTATGAGGAAGAGAAGCTCTTTAACTTCTTGTGCGGAGCAAAACCATGGGTAAAACAAGAGCTGGATCGCCGTCTTGTGCAAACGCTGACCGAGGCAATAGCTGTAGCCGAGACCTTGATCGAGAATACAAGGCCAAGCTTCGAAGAAAAAGGGAAGACTTCAAGGAGTACAAACTTCGAAGAAATAGGAGAAACTTCAAGAAGTCATCATGCCAAAGGTGGGGAAGCGAAGGAGGATAGAGACAAGCATACCTCAAAAAAATATCTTTCGTGGAAAGATAAAACTTCCGAGCATAAAGATAAAGGTAAGCCCTCCTACTCTTGCTTCTTATGTGATGGAGATCATAAAGTCCGTGATTTCCCGATGAAGGGTAAACTTAGTGCGTTGATGGATGAAAATAGATCCGACGAGGAACGGGATTCCATGATGAGTTCGCTCCAAGTGCTAAGCAGTGTCCAAGCTAAGACGGAGAAATCCAAGAACAAAGACAAGACTATCATGTTCGTAGACGTTAAGGTGAATGGGAAGACCTCCCGTGCCTTAGTGGATACGGGAGCCACACACAACTTCATGTCCAAGAAAGAAGCATTGCGGCTAGGCATGAAGTTCGCTAAAGGAGGAGGTACCGTGAAGGCGGTGAACTCAGATGCGAAACCACTAGTAGGCGTGGCACGTGGTGTGGAGATGCATCTCGACAAGTGGGCGGGATCTGTCAATTTCTCGGTGATCCCTATGGATGACCTTGACATGGTGTTGGGGATGGAGTTCATGTGTGAACAACGTTCCATTCCAATGCCACCTTTTGACTCCTTGTGTATACTCGGAGAAAAATCAACACACCTTATCCCGGTGACTAGGGAGAAGAAGAAGACCACGGTGTTATCGGCGCTACAACTTTCAGAAGGGTTTAAGAAGGGTGAGGTAACCTTCATAGCAACAATAAATGAGGAGGAACCGACTACCCAAGTTGAAGAAGTTCCGAAAGGCATGAAGAAGGTTCTCGAAGAGTTCGAGGACGCGATACCGAAGGAGCTTCCCAAGAAATTGCCGCTAAGAAGGGAGATCGATCATTCGATCGAGCTGGAGCCTGACGCTAAGCCTCCCACAAAAGCACCTTATCAAAGGTCCCCACCGAGGGTGACTAAATTGAAGAAGCAACCCTTGATGCCAAGTACTTTGGCCACTTCTTATGCAGGTGCTTTCCCCGGAGCATACAAGACCGCGAAGGATTGGCAGCAACAAAGAGACTTAGCACACGCCCAATTGATGAAGGCGGCTAAGAAAATGAAGAAGTGGGTCGAAAAGAGGCGGCATGTGAAGTTCCAAGCTGGTGACATGGTGTTTGTCAAGCTTCTGCCCCAACAATTCAAGTACACTCGGCCGCTACACAAAGACTTGTTACGCAAGTACGAGGAGCCGTTCAAAGTACTAGCCAAAGTGGGCAAAGCTTCTTACAGAGTGGAGCCCCTATCAAAGATAAAAATCCATCCCGACTTCCATGCGAGCAATCTAAATGCGTTCAACAGGGACGAGGAAGACGAGAGTCGGAGAGTATCAAGACGTGCACCTCCCATTACAACTTCTTTCGACAAAGTTGTAGACGAGATACTAGCTGACCGGATTGTTCGAAGGAAGGGAGTGCCACCTTGCAAATACTTAGTGAAGTGGAAAGATGCATCCATACAAGAAGGAACATGGGAGCCCGAAGCGTCTCTCTGGCAATTCAAGGATGCGATCAACCAGTTTCACAATCAAGCCGCAACGAGGACGTCGCGAGAATAGGTGGGGGAGAATGTCACGACCCACCCATTTTCCCACATATTGGGTTGGCCCATGACAAGAGTCTAGGTCCATTAGAAGAGCCCAGAAGATTAGAGAAGTCCACATATTCTAGAATATTCTTGGATAAGGAATATTCCCTTGTATATTCTTGTAAAGTATAGAATATTCTAGAAGATGATGATTCTAGAACATGTTCTAGAATCCTCTATAGCATACTATATAAGGTGGAGAGATCATTTGCTCAAATCATCCACCAACAAGCTCTTAAGCAATTGTAACATTCTCTCTCTTATAATCAAATACTCTCTCCCACTTAAAATCTCTAAGTCTCTTCTGTCTTTGTGATCTTTTAGGCTTACTTGAAGAGTTCAAGTGTCGCACGGTCTAGTCTAAAATCTTAGCCCGTGACACTAGACTCTGAATTATCATGTGTATCTTCTAAGAATTTGTAGAGGGACTTATCTAGTTTCCAACGAGATATTGTATGCTTATTTTCGATGCCTAATGAAGCCTGTAACGAATTTAGAACACATCATGATAGAGCTGATTTTTTTGGAAGAACGATTTTGTCATAGTTTTTTTCGAGTGATGTTTTTTCTGTATTGTTGAATAGCTTAAACTATGAATTACCTCTGGATATTAAGTAGGGAGTTTTAGATGTTTCTGAGCTATTCATTTCATGGTAATTGGACGCTTCATACTTATGTTTGTGTGTAGACTTGTTGTGTCGAGAAATTAGCTTGTTGCGTCGAGACATTAACTAGCTAGCTTATTTGCTAATTTTGGTGACTTAGCTTCGATTTTAAATACGGTAAGCTTGGAATTGTAACATGGGTTCTTGAATGGTATTGCGTACTACATGTTGCTACATTTTAATAAATGCTTGGTAAGGGTTTTGTCGTTTGGTCATTTGGGTGTGATTAGAGTGGGCGTCTACCACTTTAGGTGATTTTTAGTTGATGTTGTGATTAGCATTCTTCTTTTGATTGTCAGGTTTAAGCCTGTAGTATTGAGGAATGTATAAGAAATTATGAATTCCTTAATTATTGAATATTGATAGGGTATGTACAGAGGGACGAAGTTCTGTTACATACCTGGGAAGTCATGTGTGTGTAGATGACTGAAACAATATATGCAAGATTGTTGGTGACGACCAACATGTGACGATGACAGCCGTTAGTGTATCCATTTTGCTTAAGTCAATGATATGGATACATGCTGTTTTTTTATCAACTGTGGTCGGCTCGACGCCCTGAGTGCTTTGGCGACGATGCGTGGTTCGCCTAGAAGATAACCATTTTGCTGAGGCAATGATATGGCTATATTCTCTTGCATGGGGTCGACAACACTTACTTGCCCATTGCCCGGTAGGGAAGTAAGTGGACTACATGAGGGTTGATGTATGTCGTCATACGATTAGAGAATGAAACTAGAGGGGGTAATCGATTAGTTTCGGGTTGGGAAACATGTTTTCGTTTTTTTTTTTTAAACAACCGTTTTGAGTGATTTTGTACAAATTTCATAAATCTGTTAAAGACGTCAATCTTGATATTTTCAACGGGTACTCATATAAAATACTTGTGACCCCTTCGAAGTTAATTTCATGATTCTTAGTTGCTAGTTCATTTCATAACGAGCATAAGGGTACGAGAACCTACTTAAAGTTGGGGATCTGACCCAACTTACTATATTTTTCAGGGGACAGTAGCCGCGGAGCCACTTAGCTAGTAGTGCGACTTTTTGTTTCGGAGGGCCGCAGCATCTACGTCTTCAAGGTGCCTAGACAACCGAATTTAGTTTGCCTCTAAATCTAGATTCTTTTAAAACTCTTACCATTTATTTAAATAACCGACCTGCGTGTCGAGGAATGACCTTTGTTTTTAAAGATGTTATTTTTACTGGATTTATTGATAACTCACATTTATAAATGTAGCTTTCTTTTTCTTAAAACTTATTATTCTTCAAAAAAAAAACCACACGATAGCCTGATTGACATTTGTTGGCTTGAAGGTTTGAGTGTGCTTTTTGTCCCATGAGTAGTGCCACACTTCTATCTTAGGGCGGCCGACCTAGAATGATGAGGTGGGACGTTACAAGCATGGTCGATAAGTCTTGGACTTTTGCGGGGTCTGGAGCTAGAGGTTTGGTTGCACGGACTTTGACGGGATCTCTTCCTCGAATCATTGTCTGATCCCATTGAAGGAACTGTAACGGAATCGTAATATTTAGCTTGTAAAACAGAATAGTGTGTCTGTGCCCTGTGATATGCAGATTGGGACTTCACTGTGGTGCTTGGTATTTTAAGTAAAGAAAAACGATTGCAGTGAAAATCAAAACTACAATTCCAGGGAATTCGAGAAACAAAAAAACATGTTCCATTCACGCTGCTAAATCAACTCTTTGTGACCCCATAATCAACTACCCGTACCGCCAAATTCCTTAGAAAAAAATCTATCCTGTTGATAGTAATAATAATCTAGGAAATAAAAAACACATATATCAAACTGATGGCAGCATATAAAAGTCAGCATCCTGTCTACCATTTATCACCTTCAGTGAAAAGAAAATTAGGGTTTTTCAGTACAATGTTGCTTTGAAAACCAATACAAAATACAAAAATAAATAGAATCCAAGCCACATTTAGTTTGAGCTGAATTTCAACTCTAACTTTCTATTAAGGTCACATTTAGCTTTAGTAACAGTAAGATTTGACCATCCAAATGAAGACTTTGAAGTTATAAATAATCACATCATACTTAGAAATTAACGTTAGAATCAGAATCCTTAAGAAATAATTAAATCGCTGAATAGAACTCACCATCGCACAATTTCTCTTTACACTAAAAAAAATCAAACATGAAATTTAAAAAAACTTAATCTAGGTTGATAAAACGATTACCTTAAATTGTAATTGTGGTCCTTGTTATTGTAGAAGTAAGCCTGCATGACTTCATAAGGTTTCACTTCATTAAGAACTTCATATGTTCTCAGAAATCGAATATATAAATCGAAAAAGAAAAAGAGAAGTTATGCAACTTCATGATGTGAAAAGTAACATTAAGCAACTTCATGATGTGAAAACAAAAAAGTAACACTATTTCTTATTCGAGAAGTACTACTGCCTCATGCATTATTTAAGTACTACTAACTCATGCATTTTCTTTCCGACTTTAAAGTCTGATCTTTCATGTGCATGCATTAAATTTTCTGATCTTTCAAAAAAAATGGAGAAACATAGCTCAGTCACCACTTGAGATTAATGGGTTAGCTTCATTTGAAAACAGACTTGCCATGGCTAATCAATGTTCCCAAGAAGATGTCATTGTTGCTGCTAAAGCTGCTGTTCTTGATGGTATTGCTTCTGCCGTTCCCACCGTAAGTATACACATATCATATCCTAACTAATTTTCTCTACAATATCAACATACTAATTTTCTCTTAATTATCAACATACTCATAGAATGCATAATGAAGTTCCTTTAAAAGCCTGCCGGTAGATAGCATATTTGTAGAAAAATCTAGCCATTGTGGGTGCTCTTGCGAATGCATATTGCCGTACTTGACATTTATAAGTGCAACGCTTTGGAAATTTAGCTACACCCTGTCCAAATGCCAATTACATAACATTGGTTTTTGTTGTCCATATAGATTGCTAGTGTGAGGATGTTGTCATGAGCTAGGTCTAACCTCAATCCAACTGCTCAAGCTCTCATCATATCTACTGGTTAGTTAACATTATCAATTTTTATGTTTAATTCCGTAATAGTATCAAGTGAATAAGCTATCACAATGTATTTCAACCAATTAATGGTTTGTATGCTTAATCTTGTGCATTATTTAAGTACTACTGACTCATGCTGTAATAATAAAAGTGAACTTAACAAAAACAAAAACTCACTTAAAATTACATACCTTAGTTCTGAAAATTAATCAAATAATCCACAGTGTCCAAACCTAGACATTAGGTCGAAGATCAATTAGTCAGTAACTAAATTGAGGAATTCTAAAACCTTAGATTCCCAATTTTGAAGTTCACTATATGCGGCTGGAGAAATTGGACTGCTGAAGATATTGGAACCGAGGTTTCAGCTGAAATCGAAAATATTGATACCGTATCGAGTTGAAAAAAATTGAAATGTGAACTGAAATCGTAATATTTGATTTCGATTTGGGTTTGAAGAAACTGAAATTTTGGGTTTGTGTTGAAGAAACTGAAATTCTAAGAATTGATTTGGGATTGGGATTGGGATTGGGTTGCAAAAAAAAAGGAAAATTGAAACCGTGATTTCAATCGAGATCGTAAGAATTGAAAGAAAAAAAAGATCGAAAGAGAAAACCTAAATCGTAAGAACTGGAAGAATTGAAAGAGAATAGACGAAAGAAAAAGCATAATCATATTAATTAACATTTACCCTGCTTTTTCTTAAAATTTACGAAAAAAACTAAGGGAAGAGAAAAAACACGGAGGGGTATTTTTATCATTACACTGTAAACGGGAGAAATACCTATTTCCGTTATATTAGTAAAATTAACATCTGAGAATTACTTAGATTAGATATTTGATATTTGTATTTGTAATAAAGGTATATGTCTGATCTATTTTGATCAAAATTAATAAAAATATTGGTATTTTAGGAATTACTTGGTATTTTGTTTCTTGCGAAGAGAATGAGGCTTAAAATTTGGATCATATGAAAAAGGCTAAAGAGCCTGTCCAATTTCGCACAGTACTTGGGAGAATTTTATCTACCAATTTATTGAAAGGTTAATCAACCCCTATAATGGTTATACTAATTGGAAAATCATGTAGATATTCCAAACCTAGCCTAACACAAGTCCAAGCAGAGAATGAATATATCAAGCACACAACAAAATAATGACTCTAACCTAATATAAACACAATGGTTTACGTGGTCCACTATTAAAATCTACGTTCACAAGGTAATTTCACTATGATAGATGATTCATCCCTAAAAGACTGGAATTTGATAGAAAAAAACTAAGAAGTGAAGTACTCCAAGTATCTAAAAACCTAAGACTAAGAGAAATGGAAGAAATGCGATAAAAATGAACAAAGAACGCTGAAAACAAAAGTACGACCAAACAGTAAGGAAATGAGCCTTAAAATCCATAAGTCTTCACATGTAAATCGTAGAGATTGAAAATATGAATCCAACATAAAAATAATGAGGTCATTCCACATAAAACGAAGAAGTTATGCAAAAAACCGAAACAAGAAATGTGTGTCTACATCATTGGTCGGCACGGTTTGGGAAATTTGATTATGACGACCATAGCATTATTTCAGACGGAAATTTTAGGTGTTCAAAGATCTCTAGTTTAGTGTGGTCGTGGGAATCCACCATGACGATTGTAGCAACTTTCTAGGCAGATGTTAGTATTTTGTGTTTTGCGCAACAAATCTCCATATAGTTAAAGTAATCTTGTTTAGATTAAGTAAAGTAGGATTAGTTGTAATCCGTATTATGGCTTGATTATGGTATATATGGTTTAAGTTCTGATTTTGTGTTTGTACTAAATTTAAGCATAATGCTAGATGAGGTTAAAGCTAGCTTGACTTGTCCTTTGAGTTGTCCACTGTAGCCATGAGGTTTCCTCCAAATCATGATGGAAAGGTTGGAGTGACATGTGGCAAACATGACTATAACTCATTTCTAGCCTGATATGTTTTTATAAAAGAAAATTTGTTTTCATCTGTTATTAAGTTTGTGAAGAAATAGAAGTTGATAACAATTCATGCAAGCTATTAGTGTTGTGTTTTGTTTTCTATTTTCTTGTTCATAATCTGTGTTTGGTATGAACTATATATAGTGTTTGCTATGTATGGTGCTGATTTCTGACTTGTAAAGCATGTTATACTAGGTTCAAGTTCTGTTTTCAACATGACGTTAGCTTTATATGACGTTTAACATTAATGCACGAAGGTTATGGAGCTGAATTTCTAACATTCAACTTCTAGTTCCTTTAGCTATTGCATGTTCCACAACTAGGATGTTTGCGTGGTTGAAGTTTTGGGGGTTTTTCCTGATATGTAGATGTAATTTTCGTACACGGTGTTACAATACTTCCTACATGTGGCTTAAAAAGTTCAGAATTTTTAGTGAGATTATTAAATCATTTGTAGAGAATTTACATATACAGATCAGAAAAGTATAAGTAGATGTTCGTCATGTGTAAGTTGTTTATTTCGGCATGATAAAGCTTCAGGTACGATCACAAACTACTACATATTTTGTTTTCTCATTATGATGTTTCTTGTAATAAGTATCAAGTCTGATTTTCAGTTTAGCAAATTGTAAATTGCACAATAACTTTCATTACTCGACTAAGTATCGCCAAAGTGATACTTTGAGAATGTGTGAAAGTGTTTAATGAGAATTTATGTGATTGTGATGGTTTGATTTGATTCATTCAGAAATATTGAATATGAATATGCTCAAAGGTGATTTGTATTTATGAAATCCGATGTGAATCATGTCTCATATGGGTGAATAGATTTTTTGTTTGACCCAAAGGTTTAATAGACATGTTATTTCCTAGGTATAAGATTTTAGTCTTAAACTTGTTAAGACTCGTGTATATCGTATTTTCCGCCCAAAGGTGATTTACGATTATACCGAGTCTTTTTTTTTTGAGTTTAGAATGTTTATGTTTTGCTTATTAACATGATATTTATTTGGTTTGTGTTAATAGTTGTATAGTGTGATAATTAGTATGTTTGTTTTAATTAGTGATAGAATCCAAATATGAGTAGGAGTATGATGTTTACTTGTTTATCATCATGTTTATTACCTTGTTCTTGCAATGTGTACATGCTCATAAAGTTACTTCTTTAGATCATAAGTTAGTCTTATATGAGACAAAGGATCTCGGTTCGATATCATAAAGATAACATCCTAAGGTGATTGGTCTCATAAAGATATTGAGCAAAATGCTTAATTAGAGACAAGTGGATGAGGATATCGTTTTGAGATCATAAATATACACCATGTAGTACTTAATATCATGTTTATTGAGATAAGATGGGATAAATGACCGATCATAAATTCCGCCTTAATTAGTGCAATTCAGAGTTGAGAATCGAGCATAATGCTCAAATTGCGACTAAATTGGCATAAAGGATTTCATATTGAAATCATAAATGATATAAGGTTGAGATAAGAGCATATATTAGTTGAGTCTATAATTATGTTTATGTTTTCTGGTTTGAAAATATGTTGTGCAGCTTGTTTGGCATAAGGGTAAGCCAATAAAGTTACAATAGCATCTCGGTTTTTTTGCATAAGTTTAAGCCGAATTAAGTTTTCAAATAAAGTGCAGCTTGTTTTGGCATAAGGTTAAGCCATTAAAAATGTTTTACTTGAGAACAATAGTCCGTTCAGTTTTCCGATTGTAGACATGGCACATGCGTCTTGTAATAGCGAGGTGTAGGTCTCTTAGTCGAAGGCTAGCGTCTTGTTTGACTTGAGTGTGAGGCTAGCATAAAAAATTTGTTGCTTAAACAAGTAGAAGATGTTATAATTTTGTGTTTTGTGCAACAAATCTCGATATAGTTAAGGTAATCTTGTTTAGACTAAGTTAACTCGGATCAGTTGTAATCCGCATTATTGCTTGATTATGGTATGGTTTAAGTTTTGATTTTTTGTTTGTACTAAACCTAAACCTAATGCTAGATAAGGTTAAATCTAGCTTGACATGTCCCTTGAGTTGCCCATTGTAGCCACGAGGTGTCCTCCAAATCATGATGGAAAGGTTGGAGTGACATTTGGAAAGCATGAATATGACTCACTTCTAGCCTCATATGTTTTTATAAAGGAAAATATATTTTTTATCCATCATTAAGTGTGTGAGGAAATTGAATTTGATAACAAGTCATGCAAGCTATTAGTGTTGTGTTTTGTTTTCTATTTTCTTGTTCATAATTTGAGTTTGGTATGAAATATGTGTAGTATTTTTGCTATGTATGGTGTAGATTTGTGAGTTGTAGAGCATGTTAATACTAGGTTCAACATGAGGTCAGATAATTTGAGTTATTTTGAGTTTATAGTGTCGGCGTGGTTGTGCAAATCAACCATGTTAACTGTATTATAAACTTGTTAGGTTCGTTTTGACGCATTTTTTACTTCCAAATTGAAGAAAACTTAGTCCCTATGGGACTTCAACGCCTAGATAGATTTCAAGAGAACTATATAAGAAGACTCCCAAAACTATAAGAAAAGACGTTTCCAATTGTACTCAAAAAGAAAACAAGGAGCATGCTTGGAGTTGCGAGTTGATCCTCACGATTTCTAAGGTTTGTTTTACTTGCTTTTTTTGTATATTTTTCATGGATTTTGAGAAATCTATGATGAACTTATTCTTTTTTATTGGTTAAAAATGTAGTTTGAAGTCTGAAAACATGTTTATTAATTAAAATATTCATTCTTAATGTTCATAATCTCTTTAATATCATTTATGTTCTTCCGTTTATAACGCCATTTATGATTGAATGCTTGTTTGTTTAAGTCATAAATTTAATGCACATATATTCAGATATATAGTTAAACTACGTTTTGAGATTCGAAATTGTCAAAAAAATATTTTTTGCAAGTAGCATAACATAGTTTATAACGGCGAGACATTACCATGCAATTATGTTGTTGTTTTTTTGAAGCATGTGTCATGCAATTATGTGTAGAAGCATAACCTAGGTTAAATCTGAGTGACTCTTGCGCTGGATTACTTAGAATAACCTTAACTCACAAAAAACATTGTTTTCATTGGGTTAAATTTGATTGGCTTGCGCCGAGTTATTCAATAAGTAGGATTCAAAGTGTGGCTCTTACGCCTTTGATGACATAAGAAATTTTGCCAGAGTAAGCTTGCGATAGGAGGCTTTAGGGTATGGTATTGAGATAAAATTAATGTTAAGGATGATTCGGTTGATAAATTATTGGAAGATGGAAGATGAACCCTCTAATCAGTATTCACCACTTTCTGATAATTCATCCTCCCTCCGTTTCTTAAAGGTTGAGCTATTTCAAGTTTGCGCAATTCTTAAAGTAATAAGGAGAGAGAAATAATTTTAGGAATTTTTTACAATTATACCCCTAGGATAATAAAATATAAAAAAATTAGAAATGACATATTTCTCAAGCTATGCGATGGATATTTGTAAACTTTATATCGTTGGGAAGCATTTTAAAATACCTATGTAACGAATATAAACATGACTATCAAATTATACATATTTTTTATACTAATAATAATTAATCAAAAGGGTAATTTTAGAAAAATTACATTTTTTAATGAAATAGCTCAACTTGTAGTGAACACAATTTTAAAATAAATAGCAATTTTTGAGAAATAGAGGGAGTATTATTTTACTTTGCTATGTATAACTTAGTTTAAAAACCAGAAACAAAACTCACATATGTTCATAAGCAATCAAAAATAGTTAACCCATATCTCTCCGAGAAACAAACTTGTTATTGATATTATACTCATAATCCATATATTTGTGAAGTAAAGAACTTAAAATAATTTTGACTAGATGACAACCGATCAACTAGCATATACCTTGCCCCTACAACTGTAAAAGAAAAAGAATATTAGCAATTTTACTTTAATCCAATAATCTAGAAATCTTTGGAAAGAGACAAACTCAAGAAGGTTTGGAAAAAGTTATAAAACAAACAAAAGAAAAACAATCTCAAGGTTTTGTGAGGAGGTTTTGGTTATTGCATGCGTTGTAAAAATTACACTGCTACATTACATAATTAAACAAATTAATTTAAACTAGTATACAACCTATGTTATGCACCGGGGCTGATGGGAATAACTAATTAAAAGTAGCAGTGCTTCGCCCCGCATCCCTGGTTAAATGCATAAGATTTTTTTTTGTAATACTCTTTGATTAGTTTGATTTGTAAAAGGTATAGGAAACTCTAATACCCTATAGGTATCTAAAGATTCGAAGAAAGAAGTTGCTTCCCTAAATTTTATATTTAAAATAATTAAACTTATATGTACAACTACTATTTGGTTTATATATAAACATCTCTCTGGTTATATATAAGAGTTGTGATATGACATGTAATTTTATCATGTTTTCGACTTGATAAGTTCATTAACTCAGTAGACGTTAGCTAATTAAGTTTGAAATCTACTTTATAATTACTATGGGCATTTCAACAATCTATGTTAGTCCCATGATACAGTTCAATAGGCCGGAGTAATTCACTATCCTTTTGTACTTCTATATCGTTTAAGCTACCACTGACTACTATTGGTTAGACCTTATCCAAGATGGGCATTTGTCCTTAAGAAAGAATGTCATGGTATCATTGTTAATTACAAGATTTGAATCCATGATAAAAGTTTGAGTAACTGTTTACTTGTGGTTCTATTTAGCTCAAAATTGCCCGTGGTTCCATAATGATCAAAACTTAACATTATAGCGTCAGAGAATAATAATATGTTTCAAAAGCAGTGTGTCCAAGAATAAATACTCATGCTATCTATAATATCTATTAATGAGTAAACATTTCATTATCTTCCTCATCTATCTCGACCAACGGTGGCATGTCAGGATCCCTCTCTATAATCTCTTCCATTTCATCATCATGTTAATCCAGTTCAATCAATGTTGGCATGTCATCATCGTTTTCTATAGTCTCGTACTTTCTTTTGTTTACATGGTATTTCTTAGTAGGTGTCTGGAGTTGTTCTTTATCGGGAACAAATACTTTATCAGTTATTTGGTTTTTGTAGAGACCTTGTCCTGACGATTTGCATGGATATACTGATTGTTCTCCAATTATATTTATATATGTCGTCCAGATGCATCAGAGCATCTTCAAAAAATTCTTGATTAGTATGATTATTTTTAATGAGTAAGAAAATTTGATATACTTTAATAATCCAACTATGGTATATGCATAGTTTAAAAAGTTTTGGATATCAGGAAAGTATGAATGAAGTTTTACGTTGTCTACCAAAGAATTTAAAAATGCTTAAACCACAATGGAGTACCAATTCTGGACGCATATGTCTACTACGTACACCTTTGACAATGGCAACTAAAAGTACACAAATTTTGATACCCTTTGATAATCCAAATTTTTATTCGGACTGTAGTCGAGATGGAAAATATTTTCAAACACTGCTAGATGATCAATCACCTGCATATTCATCAAGACATCAGTTATATCGAACTACTAAGGCATGAAAATTACAAAACATATAATTTATTGTAAATTATCTTGGTCTAATCCAAATTGACGTGAGAAACAAAAAATACGCTTAAATACTACTCAGAGTGTACATGTTTTTACCTTAGGTAGGGCTCGCACCCGTCCCAAGGGAGGGATCCAATTGTCAATTGCAAAATTGTCATACAATAAATCAACAATTACAATGAAACCTGTGTAATTAAAAATTTCCACGACTTAGTTTTTGGTTATATAAAGTTTGACACTAAATTGTCAGAGAATAATAATATGTTTTAAAAGTAATGAGTTCAAGATAAACACTTCTTTTAGCTATAATCTCTATTCAAAAGTTAACACTTCATTGTCATCTTTATCCATCCCGACAAACGGTGGCATGGCAGGATCCCTTTCTATACTTCCCGTCTACTTCACTATCATGTTCATCCAGCACGATCAACGGTGACATATCACCGTGTCTCTTTATATTCTATTATTTTCTCTTGTTTGCCAGGTCTTTCGTGTATGGTGTTACGCACCGGGTCCTATATGAATTTCCGATTTGGTTTGGCGGGGCTTCACCCTTAATCCATTGTCCAAATGTATAATAACTTCTTTTTTAAATCCTGATTAGTCCGTTTATTTTTAATGGATAGGAAAGTTTGATACGTTCTAGGAATCAAAGTATGTTATACGCATAGTTTTAAAAGATTTGCATATGACAAAAGTATGAGTGAAATTTTAAGTTGCCTACCAAAGAATTTTGTGTTAGAAATTCTTAAACCATAATGGAATATCAATTCTAGATGTGTCTAGTCTATACACCCTTGACGATGGCAACTAAAAGCATCAACCAAATCCTTGTTTATTGTTATAGCCAAAATTTTGTTTGAATTGTAGCCAACCTGGAAAAAAAATTCAAACATTGTTGGTTGATCAGATCACCATCTTATTCACCATTTTTCATACCAAACCTTTAAGACATGAGAATCACAAAGGACCTAATTTCTTGTAAATTGTTTGGGTTTGGTCTAACTCAACATGAAAAATAAAAAGCAAGCCTAAATTAAAAATTAAATTGATTAATAATTATAATAAAATCCGTTTAATTCAAGATTTATACAACTTAGTTTTTTGTTTTATAAAGTTTGGGAATAAAGTGTCAAGAATAATAATATGTTTTAAAAGAAGTGAGTTTAAAAATAAACATTTCATTTTATCTATAATCTCTATTCATATGCAAACACTTTATTGTCTTCTTCATTTGTCTCGACCAACGATATATGGCATGTTATCCTCACTCTCTATGCTCTCATACTTTCATCATGTTTTTCTTAGACGGTGTTTGGAATTTTTCTTTGTCTATTATAGATACTAAATGTATACTTTGGTTTTTAAGGAGACTTTCTCTCTGCATGGATTTATTGATTGTTCAATTATGGTCCATTTCTCTTACAGATCTAACATTTCTCACGATTACAACAACATTATGGATTGATGTTGCACCACCATTCTTATTCTGGAACTCAGGTTCGTTTTTTGTGATGAGGGTCAATGTTATTTTTCATCTAAACACGTATTTTTGAATATGACGACAAAAGATATCTTAAGTATGAAGATTGGGTTTCTAATCTCCTCCCCTGTAAAATTTAGAGTTTTTATTTCATGCGGTGACCAATAAATAACGGTGAAGGACAAATAAAAAAAAGTATAAAAAAATATGAAACCTTATATTATCAGAAATTAGAATGAGTAGAATAGCTAAATATATGAAATAAGTAGCCATATTGCAGACACTGGAAAAAATATGTCTTCCGGATGGGTTGAATCTCTGCTTAAAAATAGAGTATGGTAAATAACACTTCCTATGGGAATATCAAATAGTACGATTAACAATGAGAACAACAAAAGAAACTTATGAGTTCATGGAAACAAAGCTCCCGAGCATGAAATGAACCACATCCTCTGGCAACATTAGACTTGAACCTTTTCGGAATACCAAAACTCATTCATCTGCACCAATGATAAAATGTATGGAATGGAAATTTGTGTAGTCCAGGCACACATATACAGTGACGTATCCCACAAAAAAATATTTTGCCTAATTGGATTGCTCCCTAAACTGCTTTCTTCATTGCCTAAAAACAATTTCCTGAAATCAGAAAATGAAAGATTAAAGATAAGTTTCAATAAGCCCAGTTCCGTGATGCTTGTTTTGCGGCTTCTTCGTAAATTTCAGATATGATAACAGTACTGCTACAACTTTCCTTTTTGTCATGATAGGTGGGGATTGAAAAAATATGGATAAAATGAAAATCTGGAATCTCATACCAATTTCAAAAGTTATACATATGTATATTTATATAATATAAAAATTGTAGGGAAAATAATGGATTTCGTAACGTAGCGTAGCAGTTGTGGCAGCTCCGAAAATGGCAATGATAGAAAAAACAGTTACCTGATATAAATATGGTCATTACTTCGAGCATCAATACTCCATATACATAGGAACGTTGTATTCAAAACAAATAGTATCAATTCAACTAAAAGATGTAAATGTAAAAGTAATCTTTGCTACTAAACAATTGAAAGAGAAAGAGATATTCGCAACTAATAATAATAAAACCTTACGGTAGAGAAGTAGTGCACCGGTTTTAGCCGTAGATTTGCATCTTCCACCTTCTCACTTTGGTATAACAACTTATGTAACAAAAAAAGTAAACCGTATAAAAAAACCAGATCACTGAAGCATGACGCGTGTTACTCGTGGCTGGGATAAGGTACAAATTAATCCTGAAATACGGTCTTCAAATAATAAATTTGTATACATTCATTTGGAATAATATACAACACACTACAATTTCATTGTGTAAAAAGATGTTAGTATCCAACTTACTGATGGTTGGATACTAATGAATAGTCCCTGAAATTGAATCAATACAGATGAAAATTACCTAATTTAATAATCCTATAAAAAATCCTTGAGAAATCAATTAAGAACATACAACTTACTGATTCGGTCAAGAAAGTCAAGAATTTGTAGTTTCGTTAAAAATCTAAAAATTGAATACTCTCCATAGAAATCCAGAATCCCAAAAATTGTCTTACAAAGAAGAAAGACAGAATTAGAAAACCAAATGGCAATAACAAAAACTATTGATCTTGGACTAATAATCTCAACAATAACCTTAAGGATGGAGTTACCTGCCAAAAACATTAATCAAATCATGTGCTTATGAATTATACGTATTCGTTATTATTTTTTTATCCTCTCAGTTGATTTGGTCTTTTATTGTGGATTTTAGTGAGTCCCAAAACTTTTTAATGCTTTTTGTGGTTAGAATACTATCAGGTGCATTCAGTGTAATTATTAATCCACTTGATGGCTGTAGCATTCTCGATACCCATTTCACGGTAGGTATTATCTTTGGAGTTCATCCCAAAGATAATTTAACTTATGTAACTGAAAGAGATCAAGTTGCAGCTGCAATGAATAACCGGGCATACATAGTCAAATAGGCTTATTTGTTGGTGCACGGGTCTAAATGTCCAATAGGCCGGTATGTCCACTAAACTTATTGGCCAGTGTTCCGACCATCAGATTTTGTCAAAAATACAATGAATAACTGGACATACATAGTCAAATTATTGTGTGCTTATGGTTTTAACTATGCCATCCACTCTACACCGCAAGAAAGAAATACACATTTATATTTCCACACATTAAAGAGAAATTAACCAGCAGTTTGTTTCTGAGTAGAACCAATCGTCATGGATCTGCTTGCTTGGTGTTGAGTTTAAATTCCTGGCCATACGGAATTCCACCAACTTTTGGATCTTCTTTAATGAACTGCAAAGAAGACATAATAATAATCAAATTTGCCTGACCCTTAGCACCGTTAAGCACAACTGACTTGGAAATAATCTACATATCCGGTAATAATTAAATTTTCTTGACCCTTAACAACCTAAATTACACAATCCCACAAATAAAACCCTAAACAAATCCTACAATCAACATAAAACTTACTGATTGTATACGAAAAATTAGCAAATGAGATAAGATTTAGTTGTTTTTCTAAAAAAAAAATTCTTCTGTATTTCAAAAACTCCAATGCAACAAAAGACAAAGGAAAGTTGGAATTTATAAGTAATAGAAAGTAGTCTAGTTAGGTAGGTAATCAAATTATTCCTTATCATCCCCTAACTCCAATTTTGTTCATGAAACCAATCCAAAACCATATCATTTAAATTAATCATACCCATCGTTGATGTTTATACTTTCGTAGAACTTACACAACTGTGCATGAAGATAACCAATTTGGATGGTTTTAAACTGTCTGAAATGCAACAGCCACATGTATGTACTTAAAATTTTCAAGTAACATATTTCTCCTCTATTGCTCTGACAGGACCAATTGGGAACTAAGAGAACAATGTAAAAGCAAGGTACGTAAATGCAGAGATACTCCATGCAAACAATCAGTTGTTCATGTGCATATATTCCACTTCCATATATAAATTCATTGCGCTAGGTGTCGGGTGCATTCCTAATCACCATATGGGTATCAAATGCACTTAGTATTCACATATTGACACACAAAAATTGGTTTAGAAACATAAAGAAAAAACAACCAAATAAATGCCTAAAAACTTAAGAGAGACAATTACCTAGATTGGTAGGGGAATCGGCAGCGCGTTACTACCACAAATTAGTTGGTGTGGACACTCTCTAACATCATCTTTGTGTGCACATGTCTTTGGTAGATGTAGTTTTGCATCTAAATCCATCCTCAAACATTGCGAGAGATCAATGATAATTATGAACCTGCAGCAAAAAAAATTTAAAAAAAAGTGAATGCAAAAAAAATAAAAATAAACAGAAAATCCATGTTTCCATGACTACTGCATCCACAATTCTCTTTCTGTATTACGATAATACTTGGAAATTTCACTTTGATTGGCAGCCGGTGGGAAAAGATAACCAACAACCAAAAGAAAAAAAGGAAAAACAACGAAAGAATGAGGACTTCTTGATATGAATATCACCAAATAGGAACAAAAGGTATGACTAAATAAAATCAGTGGTTTGATAACCAAACTCACACACGAATGTTTGAACTGATAGAATGCCGTAATATAATGAATTAGTTGAGAAGAGATTGAGTTCTTTCATTGTACGTAGAGAATTCTAACCAAACATCATCGTTAGATTTTAACACGATGGAAGCATGTGGAGAATTCAACTAAAGCTCCACCTTGCGAGCGCAGGGCCGCATCAACTCCACATCATAAAATGCAGATTGGTAGCGATGGTAATATTGATGTCAAAGCAACAATTATAGACATTAACATTATTCAACAAAAGTAAAACGTACGAAAGTAAGTTACCTGTGATATAGATACTATCAGAACGTGTTCAATCAGTTTTACCTGAAACAGTCAAATAATGATGTAAGAATACAGATTTCACGACACAAAATATAATAACACAAATGGAATTAATCATTCATTAGATGATAATCAATCAGTTGTACAAAACAGATGAAATATTAACCAAAACTCCATGGAAAACAAATCAAATAATCAATTAGTATTACAACCCAAACGAAACATTAACCAAAACCCCATAGAAAAAAACCCAAATTAATTAAATTCAACCGATGTCCTATGTAAAAAAAGAGAAACTCAAGGGCCTAATTAAACCACAAAAATCAGATATTTGATGGAGGAAAATATGACGAAAGTGGCTAAAACAGTTAAACTAAACAAACCCAAGCATCATCAGAATTGTTCTTCACGATTTTATTTTTTCTTAAAATACTAAATCTGAAATTGAAAATCAAGTAATCAAAACCCCTAATTCTATATATTAAGATCACACTAAAACTTACAAATTTGATAAAGAAAACCAAAAATGAATTCTCTCCATAGACATATTTTGGGTTTTTCACCGTTACCACTTTTGAAAGAAACCTAGCTCCCAAATTTGAATCTGCAAAGAAGAAAAACCACTGAAATGGTAAGAGCATCTATTATGATCATCAATTAAAATTGGGGATTTCAAGAAAAACTTACCACTGACGATTGAGATTTCTAAGTTGCATCAGAAACACACATGATAATCCTGAATTATCCATCTATGCATCACTATTAGTATCCTTTAAGAATCTATCATCCATGAACTTATACAGTTCCAGAAAAACGTTGTTGGTAGAATTAGATAGTGAGTGGCGAGAGAAGAAATCTGCAGAGAGGTGGAGAGGAGATCACCTAGATAGATTGAAATAGCGAAGAAAACTAGATAGTGACCCTTCTCTGTGTTTCGCCAAAAAAAACAAAAAACATCCTGACCCTTCTTTGACTTTGCTCAAAATACATCCTGACCCTCTTTGCTTCATTCTATTTTATGGGCTACTCATACTACGAAGGATCAAAAGAGTAAGAAAACCCTAACCAAGAGCGCACATCGTGAACAATTCTTTCAACATCTACAACCATAAAAAAAAGAAGGATGATATAGGGGCTCCAAAATCCTGGAAGGGCTCCTCTAATAAGATAAAATAGAGATATTCTTAAGTAAAATTTAAATATCCATTATCCATAATATCTTTACAATGCCTAAACCACCCCTGATTAGTTAAACTTAATTACATTAATTAATTAATAAATTAAGTTAATCATGATTAATTAAGCAGGATCTTTTACTTAATTAAAAGATTTGAATTTTTTTTTTTTGAATTTGTATTTGGTGGGAAGAAAAACTAGATGAAATTTAAGAAATTTTTGTGGTTTTTTTTTTAAACCCTAGATTTTGATTCAATCAACCATAGTAGCATTGAGAATACCTCTAGCTTAAACTCTTGGTCTTTTTATGGCTCAAATTTGATGAAATCACAATTTGAAAGATTGATTTTCGTTATTCAGAAAAATGTACGGTTGAGTTTTCATGTCGAACCCAACCGTAACACGAAGAACACCGATGAACACCATTTTTGCCCAGAATTACGGTTGGGTTTTCAACAAAACCCAACCGTAAATCAAAGAACAATGATGAACACCATTTTTTTCCCAGTTTTACGGTTGGGTTTGAGGCTCGAACCCAACCGTAAAATCCAAAAAAACATTCTCCTTTCTAGGGGATTATGTACGGTTGGGTTTTGGCTTAAACCCAACCGTAAAATCCAAATTAAGTTTACAATTTCAACTTGCTCTTACGGTTGGGTTTTCCCATAAAACCCAACCGTAGTCCATCCCTTGGAACATTGAGTTTTAAGGTCAAATTTGGGTTTCAAAATCAAAATTTTGAACTTATTCAATCATTTTAACTAGATTGAAGGTAAATTGGGTCATTCAAACAAAGAAAAAACGAAAAACACACAAATTAGAGAATCCAATTTTAAGTTATACAGTAGAATTTACGGTTGGGTTCCGACTTAGAACCCAACCGTAAGTCGTAGTGTTAGTTTTAGTGCAAATTTCATCATATAGTTACGGTTGGGTTTTGCCTTGAAACCCAACCGTAAACAAGTTGTGGTGTTAGTGCAAATTATATTACGGTTGGGTTTAGTAATCGGACCCAACCGTAAAACTTTCACTAAGCATTTCAGCATGATTTACGGTTGAGTTTGAGTCCAAACCCAACCGTAAATGCTTCTGTTAACTTTTTTTTTTTTTTTTCAATATACTCCAAATTGGGTTTAAAACACACATTTTTAACTTATTCATTCTATTGTAATAGATTTAAAGTAGTACATTAAAGGAAAAAACAAAGGAAACGAAATACAATAGATCATTGGATGATTACACTTAAACACTTAAAGATAATGACGATAATCAAGCACCCGACTTGTTTCCATAATACGATAGAAATCTGTATGCTTGAACTCCTCCCCATGTTTGATTCTATATTGCTCCATAGCCAACACATGCTGAAAAAAACAAATCAATTATAAGTTTGAATTTTTGAAATCTCTTTTTAATGAACGATTTATTAATCGACAAACTTACTCTTTCCACACTGTTCTCGTCGGGACGTGCTTCGAATATCATTTGCATTTCCAGTTTTAAGTTGTTCATTTTTTGATACAACGCCTCAAACCATCTCTTGATGGCTCTCCACGTCCTATGATTTTCATTCCCCTCTAATGCCGTAAACATTCGAAACACACGCTTCCTCCAAGGATCAGTATCTTGATCCTCATGCAAATCTTCTTGTGAAACGACGTTGTCATTGTCGTTTTTGAATGCTCTATCGTAAGCATGCTCTACCATCGTATGCCATGCTCGAAAAATTGCAACATCTTCATCATTCGTGTATGTAGTTACCATTTTTAGTGATTCAAAGGGTATGCTGTGAATGAGTTGGAAAGTCTAGAATTAGCATGACAATGAAAGGGATAGAGAACAATGAGAAAGTGACAAGGAAAGGTTTCCTTTTATAGCGAAAAAATACCCAACAGCTAGATTTTCAAATAAAAAATCCGTTGGGATTGTCTACTTTAAGAAGACACAAATTCTGACAGTTTTGAGAATCCAGTAGAATTTACGGTTGAGTTCCGGCTTAGAACCCAACCGTAAGTTCTAGTGTTAGTTTTAGTGCATATTTCATCATATAGTTATGGTTGGGTTTTTCCTTGAAACCCAACCGTAAACAAGTTATGGTGTTTGTGCAAATTATTTTACGGTTGGGTTTAGTAATCGAACCCAACCGTAAAATTGAGTTTTTTTAATAGGAATTGTAGTTGCGGTTGGGTTGAGTCATCGAATCCAACCGTAAGAAGGAGTTTTTTAAGAGAAAATTAGTTACGTTTGGGTTTAATTAATTTTCTTATCAAATACCAGAGTTGTTAAAAACCTTGTTTTTAACATTAAAGGAAAAACCAAAGGAAACGAAATACAGTAGATCATTAGATGATTACACTTAAACACTTAAACACTTAATCATAACGGCGAAACTCAAGATAGAAACTTTGTTCCAAGATATGATAGCAATCCTTATGCGTAAACTCCTTCCCATATTTGATTTTATACTGCGCCCTAGCCATCACATGCTGAAAAAAATAAATCAATTATAAGTTTGAATTTTTTAAAACTCTTTTTAACGAACGATTTATTAATTGACACACTTACTCTTTCCACACGGGGTTCATCGGGAAATGCTTCAACTCTCATTTTCATTTCCAGTTTTAAGTTTTTCATTTATTCATACAACGCCGCAAAGCGTCTCTTGATGGTTCTCCACGTCCTCCGATATCCATTCCATTCTAATGCCACAAACATTTCAAACATACGTTCCCACCAAGAATCGTCCTCCTGACCGTCCATCCAATTTTCAGCTCTAACAACGTTGTTATTGTTGTTATAGAAGGCTCTCTCGTAAGCGTGCTCTATCATCGTAAGCCATCCTCGAACAATTGCAACATCTTCATCGTTCGTGTATCGAACCATTTTTAATGGTTATAAGGTATGGTGAGAATGAGTTGGAAAGTCTAGAATTATAGTGAGAATGAAAGGGATAGAGAATAATGAGAAAGTGACAAGGAAAAGTTTCCCTTTTTAGTGAAAATGTAGTTACGGTTGGGTTGAGTCATCGAACCCAACCGTAAATGATCATCTTCATCTCCTATATCTTTCATTTTTTATGCATAAATTAGTCTTGTATTTGTTTTTTGTTGGTGGGAAAAGTAGAAGAAAGATAAGAGAGTTTTAACCCAAAATTTGGAAAAACCCAAAATGAGTGATTCTAGTGGAAAATTTATGGAGGGTGAATCTTGTATGATTGCCAAACTAAATTCTACCCATTGAGGGAGACCCAACTATGTATGATTATTTGGATGGTAGAGAGGTTTTAAGTGAAAGTTATGATGTTGAAACTCAACCAAATGGAGAAAGTAGTCGTCAAAGTGAAGATTCAACTGCCGAGAGTAGTCAGGTATACCTCTAACTTAAACTCTTTCTCATTTTTTGCTGATATTTGATGAAATGAGGTACATAATAGTGAGTTTTGTTTGTGACTCCGCCATGTTTACGGTTGGGTTGTCTTCAGAAACCCAACCGTAACTGCACATTTGATGGAGGAAAAGTACACTTTAACAGTTTTACGGTTGGGTGTTTACCACAAACCCAACCGTAACTCATTATGTGCATGGGTATTTATTGCACTAGTTACGGTTGGGTTTGACTCTTTAACCCAACCGTAAAATTGTTTGAGATTTATTTTGTTGTTTTACGGTTGGGTACGACGCTTCTACGGTTGGGTCTGACACTTCTAACCCAACCGTAAACTTATTGGTTTTAGTGTTTTGTTGCCTAATGCCTTGATCTTTTTTGTTCAGCTCGCGGTTGTACCTCAACCAGTGTATGATCAGCCTCCTCCAAATGATATTCAAACTAGAGATACTACGGATCCCTATTTGAACGACCTGGTAGGTTATAGATAACTAGTTAATCCCTTTCGACAATATAGCTAATGCCATTTTTTTTCTCCTAACTTTTTGTTCTTGGACCATGTAGACATGGGATAAAAAAGATGATGCAAAGTAATGGGCTAGAGAACATAGGAAACTCATCAAGTGTGTGATTGTTTGTAACAACCAACAAAAACACAACCGTTTTCAAATGGTTTGTGAGTGTAGTGGACAATACACAAGACATGCGAAGAATGGTACTGAGTATGTACCAAAGACGAAGATCAAGCGAAAAACTTTCATATGTATGTTGGAGGAATCATAATATGAATATATTTTTTCGGAAATAAAAAATTTGTAATATCATATGTAAACATGTCACTACAAAATTTACCCAGGTTTACGGTTGGGTTTTCAGTCAAAACCCAACCGTAAACCTGTTACTACACATTTGTAACAGTTTTACGGTTGGGTTTGGAGTCCAAACCCAACCGTAAAAATGATGTTAAAAAAATAGTCAGCCAGTTTTACGGTTGGGTTTGGACTCAAAACCCAACCGTAAATGTTCTTGTTAACCTTTTTTTGGAATTTCAATTCACTCAAAATTGGGTTCAAAACACAAAATTTATGTAAACATCATTACTTTGACCACATTACAACCCATAAAATCATTAAATTAACCTGGGATACCATTGAAATTACCACTAACAAACCCAATTGGCATTACAAAAGAACTAATAAATAGGTTTGCGAGTGAGCAAAAATTCCTTTAGGATGTGATAATGAGGTAGGTATAAAAAGGGTCATATTTTCCATTTCCTCCATTCCTGAAGAGATCTCTGTAATACCTCATCTTCGGTTTCACCCCTAAGTCGTAGTTGACCAATAATACGAACTAATGCCATAAATTCTTCTACGTATCGGTGTATAGTGTTATATCGATAAATCAACTCGACGTGATCACGGTTATAAGGGTTGCCGGTTTCAGAACAAAAGTTTTCATGGATTGTTTGGCAATAACTCGGACTCGTTATACCACTTTGCCTTCGTTCTTCTCCTCTTTTTGGAAAACATAATACATAGTTGCGGCAAATATATAAATCTTCATCCAAAGAAAAATCTGGATTTTTAATCCCAGGTTGACCCATATTCCACTATGTTAGAGTACTAGTTTTGTTGGAGATGATTGTTGTAAAAGAAAGGTTCAATTTTTTTTTTAAATAGAGGGGTTGGATATGTACTCAACTATTTCACTTATAAACCAGAAGTGTAACGGCTCTATTTTGAAAAATAGGTTGTACAAGGTTTCAACGGCTCTATTTGCAAACCCAAAAAAGCTTTAAAAACGACCCAAAAGATTCCTCAAATGGAGTTTACGGTTGGGTATTGACTCAAAACCCAACCGTAAAATCCTTGGGAATTGATGTGTTAGTTTTAGTTACAATTTCATCATATATTTACGGTTGGGTTTTGCCTTAAAACTCAACCGTAAACCATCATTTGGAGCATTGAGTTTTAAGGTCAAATTTGGGTTTCAAAATCAAAAATTTAAACTTATTCAATCATTTTAACTAGACTTAAGGTAAATTGGGTCATTCAAACAAAGAAAAACCGAAAAATACACAAGTTAGAGAATCCAATTTTGAGTGATCCAGTAGAATTTACGGTTGGGTTTTGGGTTAAAACCCAACGTAAAACTGTAGTATGAAAATGTGACAGTTTTACGGTTGGGTTTTGGCTAGAGACCCAACCGTAAGACTGTCACATTTTCATGCAACAGTTTTACGGTTGGGTATTCAGACAAAACCCAACCGTAAACCTTCAACATTTTTCATTTTGCCCATTTTTACGGTTGGGTTTTGCCTGGAAACCCAACCGTAACACTGATTTTTTGGGGTATTTTGACTTGCTTTTCCCATTTCATGGTTTCCAACTTCAAATAACTGGAAATAAAACAGGTAATACACAAATTTTAAGTTAAATTTTTATAATTCACGTGCAAGTTAAATTCAAACTTCAAATCCAACTTCACATTAAAGGTACAAGTAATTCACCCACACAAGAAAAAATCATAGACATAGAGTTAGGGAGAAGGATGAGGGGTAGGTCGATGACTTTGACGAGTTTTTTTTTTTCTCATAAGATTACGATGAGAAGCGCCGCCACGAGTACGAGCACCACGTTGTGCATCCTCGGCTTCATCATCTGTCTCTTCATCCGATGGTTGCGGCTCTCTTATAGTAGTACTCGCATCTCTTGTAGCGCCTCTTGTAGCGGGTCTACTCCTCTTTAAAGTCCGCTGCACATCCTCGGCTTCATGATGAAGCTCCCTAATCTTGGCTTGGAGTTGGTCAGGCGTCCTCACATCAATTGTGCTTAGGCATGGATTTATAGAGTCCGCCAATGCAACGGCTTTCTTTTTCTATTCACATATGAAAATAAAAGTTGGATGAGTGTTTAGTAATAAATCTTAAAAACATTAATAACAATAATAATGTACGTACCAAATTTAAATATGCCTTCTTCCAGAAACCATCTTCTGTGTTGTTTGGCATAGTCTCAGGACCATTGTTGATGATAGTTGGATGACGAAAATGGCGATACCAATCCAAGTAATCTTCTGCAGCCTCTTTTGTGCCCGGAGATGGAGTTAACTCATTCCTTTGGACTTGGTATTTTGGATCATTGCGGTTATTCCAAACCGCGAAGGCGTTGGCTCGTAGTTTAGCACGATGTTTAGGCCTTCGATCATCGACCCATTCACATACAATTTAAACATTTCGCGTGTCACCGTTGTTTGGACATATCCATATTGGCGGAGAGTTCGGCGGGGGTTGGACATCACGTACCCAAACAGATGGTACAAAGGGCCGTTGTAGCCTGCCACGTCCGACAATTCACGTAAATCCTCAACATGTCCATCACCCTCTATGCTAATCTTCACATAAGGATCAAAAATAACATCTTCAACCGTGAAATCATCAATTTTAGTTCTCATCTTTGCTATGAGCACTTCTTTATATTTTGCCTGGGTCCCGGTGAAGATGAATTTCTTTCCCATAGGTCCAGTACCATCACCGCTCGTAGCAGGAGCCAGTCTGGGAAAGTGATCATATACCCATGCCTATGAAGATAATAAATATTAATATAAGATAATGCGAAAAAAATAAATTAAAGTTAAACATTGAAATTCAAACAATAAATTACCTGAAGCAGACCGGTATTCCCGGAAATCTCAGTTCCCCTAACCCTCAAAGCTTTTCGAAAGTTAGCAAGTAGGTAAGCCAGGGTGGCAGTTCCCCACGAGTACTGATGCGTCATCCCGAGATCACCCTGAAACCACTGTAGATAGTGAATGTTGACCTTGTTGCCCGAGTTGTCAGCAAAGAAGATGGTGCCAAGCATATACAGCAGATACGCTCTGGCTGTTCGAATAGCTCTGGTGTCATCTATGACGACCCCAGCCATTTCCAACTTTGCGGTTCCTCCAAACTTCTCCCTTAGTGAACGCAGCAATATTTTCTTGCTCATACCTTGACCTTTCTTCGTTGGCATCCCCGGGTTTATCTCCACTGACCAATTTAAACTCAGATTCGGCTTCTCTCTTCTCCCATCCAAGTGTATCTTTCACAAGTGCATAAAGATCACTCCATGACATGTTGTTGTTAAAACCCTTAGACACTGATTTACCATCCACCTCCAGGCCAAGAATTGATTGGACATCATCCGGCGTTATTGTCATCTCGCCGAATGGAAGATGAAACGTATCAGTTTCAGGCCAATAACGTTCCCTGAAGGCTGCGCAGACGACACTGTCATACTCCCACATCGAATTGGTAATTCCGGGAGCTAACCCGGTACCATTTACGAGAAGTTGTACGGACGTACATTCATCAGTTAAGGGCCAATGTTGAGCCCTTTGACGAACCAATTTCTTGATCGCCTGTGTATGATCCTACAAAGAATAAAAACAAATTTGTTTTACTTACAAAAGTTAACAAACAAAAATTTAATAGAACAAGAGAAGTGTTTAGATTAATACCTTGGTCGCAACAACTTTGGCAGCCCATGAAATGGGGATAACCAAATAATATTGCAGATTTGTCTGGGGCCTCACCCCAAAGTCCTACATTCCTCCTCTTAGGCCACAGTTGAGGTTCGGCCTTTTCTTTGGGATTCTTTGGCAACCATTTTCTTTGCCTTTTCCTTGGGAATTTCTTTACCTTTGCCTTGAGGGATATGTTGTTATCTGTCCCTCTCTTCTTCCTCGTGTTGTTTCTCTTGTGGTGGTTCTCTAATCACAAGAGAACCTCTAGGTGTTGGTAGATCACCCAAGCCTTGGAACACACTATATTCCTCTTGTGCAATTTCAGGAACACTACCACCCCCTACCTCAAAAGATGGATTATGGGTCTTACTCACGCCTCCTTTCTGAACCCCTAAATGCTTTCCGTGGCGAGGGGTTGGAGTGTGAGAAATTGTTGTTAAATTGTTACCCCTTTTATTCTTCCTACAACACACAAGCAATACAAGTTAGATAATTTCCAAGCAATTCAACTTCAACTTAAAAAAAATTGACTACACAGGATTATTTACGGTTGGGTTTTTCTCAAAAGCCAACCGTAAATTTTTAGTTGAAAATTTTGTCACTATTTTACGGTTAGGTTTTAACAAAAACCCAACCGAATACATGTAGCCTGATGTGCACACTTTTTTTCGGTTGGGTTTTTCTTAAAACCCAACCGTAAGACTCTAACAAAAATTTTGTTTGCACTATTGTTACGGTTGGGTTTTGCTCAAAACCCAACCGTAAATTGTTTTTAAAAAATGACGCAAATTGTTTACGGTTGGGTTCAATTTTGAAACCCAACCGTAATATCCTTAACTCTTCATCTTCTTCCCTTTGATTTACGGTTGGGTATTGAAAAAAACCCAACCGTAATATGAAGAACATGATATATTACGGTTGGGTTTTCACACGAACCCAACCGTAATGTTAAGAACATGATATATTACGGTTGGGTTCTTACACGAACCCAACCGTAATATCAAATGTGTCCAATATTTTTAAACCAAAAACATAATCAAACATGCGAATCAATCAATTAGAAGTTCTAAGAATAACATGGGTTTTCTTCAATACCTTAGATACACCATTGTTGGATTTTTTGGTGATTGATTTTGCTTTTCACTATCGATTTCTTCTTGAATCTCTTGATTAGGTTGAAAGGAGCAGGGTTGATTTCCATCACTACTACCTTTAACGCCTTTAGTATGCTTCTTCATCACGAATTGTTGAGTTTAATTGACGAAGAATTTTGCGAATCGGCGATGAATTTCGATGGATTACGGTTGGGTTTTTGTTTGGTTTAGTTTTTGAAAGTTATGAAAATGAATAATGTTAAGGGTGTTTAGGTTTTAATTGGCATAAGGGTAAAATCGACATTTAACCAAACCCCTAGAACATCCCTTAACGTAAAATTGGGCACCTCGCCTCCACTTGGAGCCCCTCCAGGACATTGGAGCCCCTAATCAAGCTTCTAAAAAAACATAAACAAAAATTAAAACCGATACCCATAAGCTCTAAAATTTAAACTTTACCAAAGAAATAAAATTAAAATAAGGATTTCTAACATATAAAAAAATTAAAATGGGTAGAGAAAGAAGCATACCCACAATAAAAGCTTGAATCATTCCAGTTATTATTCTTTCAAGATATTCAAATATTTCTTCTATTGTTCTTGGACTGGACTATATTTTCTTCACTGCTCACAGAAGCACATAAGAAGAAGAAGAAACTTGACCATTTGGTGCTTGGAACTATGCTGTCCTCACCAGAGGACGTAAGAAGAAGAAAGAAACTTGGACATTTGTTTCTTGAGGATTTAGGGATTAATTAGGGGTTTTTTAGTTTGTTTGGCTTGATTCTAGCACTGATAGTGAAATACTATATTGCAGAGACAACAACAAAAAGAATGAAAACAAAAAAACCATTGACAAATCTATATGTTGCGTGTCCGGATCATCAACGTCTGGACACAAATAACTTTCGAGGTTTTTCTAAAGGAGAAAGCTAGCTTGAGTTTTTCCAGCCATTACGAAGGATCCTCTCCTCTTGATTTCATGGTCTCGACATCTATATATGAACATAGAGACAAAAAACAGGGGATTCTGGAAGAAATGAACAACAAAATATACTAATGAAATCTCATACAACGATGAGTTTTAATCAACGGCTATTAAAAAAATAAATAAAAAATATACAAATACGAACCAACGCTTATGAATATAAAAAAACAAACAAACAAAACAACAATATCCCAAAACAAAAGATTAGATTTTATCACCTTATTATACACGACATTCTCGCATCTGGATTTATCACCAATATCTAAAAAGAGGTACCGTGCAACTAGAGAACATATATCACCGTTAACCATAGAAATTTAGGTAACAAAATCAGAAGTTGCTAAAGAATTGAGAAAAAAAACAAAACCCTAGCAAATAGAAAAACAATACAAAACGATGAGGCTTCACTTTTGCTCGAGTGCTTTATATAGAGATCATCCAAACCTAGAAATTCTAAAATAAAAAAAACTCAGTTTAAGGGAAAAATCTCTATTTTAAGAAATAACATCCCAAAAGTTATGAAACCTTTATAATTTTGGATAACTACATTAAGTATTGGCACAATTAGTTGTTGCAATCATTTTTTATTTAATTACTTAAATTATAGATATTGCCTAATCATTTTTTATTTAGTTATTTAAATTCGACGGTCCAGATTAAAAAAAAAGTGTAAACACGGTGTAAGAATAATAAATGATATCTCAACCAATCAGGACTAAGGGTTTTGCCGACCCATCAACATTAAAGGCGGGTGAACGCTATCGTCCAACGTGGAGCAAGAGATTGATCTAATTTAAAAAAAAATGAACGGCCAGGAAATCTAAGGGAGCTAACTTGTTTTCCAACCAACCAGAAGTCGGGATTTCGTTGACCGTCTAACAGTAGGAGAGGTTAGTATAACTCTAAACGTGGAGTGAAGGATGAATTGGAGTATTTAGGGTGTTGATTCAATTAATAAAAAAAAACTAAAATAATTACGTCAATTTATTTTAATTTAATAAATAAATAAATATTAAAGGGCTACACTCTTTGTTGGAAGTGAAAAAAGAAGCTTGATATAGGGGCTCCTAGTCGAGGCGAGGTGACCCAATTTTTCGTTAAGGGGTGTCCTAGGGGCAAAATTAAATGTCCATTTTACATTTACTCAATTAAAACCTAAACAACATTAAAACACTAATCATTTCATTAAACTCAAAATCTCAAAAACCTCTTAAAAACCTCTCGATTAATCGTCGATTCGGAAAAAATTTCATCGATTAAACTCAATAATTCGTGATGAAGAATCATAGTAATGCGGTAGAAGGTAGTAGTGATGGCAATCAACATTCCTCTTTTGAACCTAATCAAGATATTAATCAAGAATCGGTGATCAAAATCAAAATCAATCACCACAACAACCACCAATGGTGTATCTAAGGAATTGAACAAAACCCATGTTATTATTAGAACTTCTAATTGATTGATTGGCATGTTTGATCGTGTTTTTAGTTTTAAAAAATTGGACACAGTTGATGTTACGGTTGGTTTCGTGTGTAAAACCCAACCGTAATATACATGTTCTTCATATTACGGTTGGGTTCGTGTGTAAAACCCAACCGTAATATATCATGTTCTTGAGTATTACGGTTGGTTTCGTGTGTAAAACCCAACCGTAATATATCATGTTCTTGAGTATTACGGTTGGGTTTTCTTCAATACCCAACCGTAAATTGTAGGATAGAAGATGAATATTTAAGGATATTATGGTTGGGTTTTAAGCCATAACCGAACCGTAAAACTCTCTAACTTTCACTCCAGACTTACGGTTGGGTTTTAAGCCAAAACCCAACCGTAACTAATCTTTAAACCTAAATCGTAAAATTAGATAAATATATTTTAAGATTTTTCATTTCTATCTTGTAGAGAATTGAAATACGAAGCTAACCAAAAAAAATGAGGTCAATCGGACATCGTATGAAGGAGTTATGATCAAAACGGTGAAATATATTTGTATCCAGGAATAGTTACGGTTGGGTTCGCCAATAAACCCAACCGTAAATTTGGGCTCAATGAAGCCCAAAAATCTCAAATTTACGGTTGGGTTTATTAGCGAACCAACCGTAAATATTCCTGGATACAAATAGATTTCACTGTTTTGATCATAACTCCTTCATACGATGTCCGATTGACCTCATTTTTTTGGGTTAGATTCGTCTTTCAATTCTCTACAAGATAGAAATGAAAAATCTTAAAATATATTTACCTAATTTTACGTTTTGGGTTTAAAGATTAGTTACGCTTGGGTTTGGTTGAAAACCTAACCGTAAATCTGGGGAAGGTTTATTCTTCATATTACGGTTTGGATATTGTGAAAATATTATGGATAAAGGGTTTTTTAGTTTTACTTCAAAATATCTCTATTTCGTCTTGTTATTGAAACCCCTCCAGGATGTGGGAACCCCTATATCAAACTTCAAAAAAAACCCAGGAAATATGGGGCCATCCGCTCTAACTCCTCTTGATATCAAATGTATGTGACCCACCAATCAATACTCCCGATCAAAGTTTTTTTTTTCTTTCCTGAATGTGTTTGCCTTTTGCACGGATTGTGGGTGCGCAATGCAATCAAATCGAACAGTTAAAATTTCTACGAGTCAATGAGACGTGGGCACACAAAATCTAAAATATTTTCGACTGTATTGAATATAGAGCATCAGTAATTCCCCAATCCAACGGCGCTGATTAAATTTATACAAACCCACACGTATGGGTCTGGCATACTTTAGATTAGTGCAAGGGTAAAATTACATGCCATGGGAAATGCATACATGATTACAAATTAAGGTAAAATCTCTGCATAAAAAACCACATGACGAAAGCTTAGCTGTTTTGAAGAAGAAGAAGATCAAGAAGAAGAAAAAAAGAAATGGAAGTCACTACTACTCGAGTGTCTTTGCTGTTTCATCATAATAAATAGTATTACTATTAATAATTGTTTCTCTCTCTCTACTTTTCTTAGTCCAACTGTCACTAATTAATCTCATCTAATATTCCATTCATGAATTATTAATCCTAAACCAGATTTTTGATTATATTAGGTGTACTAGTAGTACTAGGCTAAATCATCACTTTCATTACCCTAATAACAAGTTTTCATCATCAGATTCCTCATTCCTGTACCAAAGAGCTTGCAATCGATAACGCTGTAGTGTACATCAGATTCAATGCCCACTATAGAGGACCTAATCGATCTTCTTTACAAACAAACTTTTCGCACAAAAAAGAAATGAACATGACTACACGATCTGTCCTCAACTTCCCACTTTGCACTTCAATACCCACTTTATAGGAGCTAATCGATCTTCAAGTGCTAGATGTGTTCTTGAATGTTGAGCGAACCCGGAGAAATATGCTTATACTCAATTGCTTAGGAGAAGGAACATGAAGATATCTAAATAAGCAGAGTGAATATGTATCTACACAGAGCCGGATCTTTTTTGTTTGCTCTGGGCATAATTGAGCACTTAAAAGAATGGTCAAATATGATTGGAGCAATAAAGTTTCTTGAAAACCAAAGGCATGGAACAAAATGCTCTTATTAATCCTTGGCTGCCATGTACAGAGAACATTGGCATTAGTATGGAAAAATTAAAGTTTGAAAAAGTTAGTACGACTGAATGCCAAACTGCCAACAGAATGAACATGCGACTAGCTCCAGTTATGCAGCAGCTCTCACAAATCCAACCGCTGCAGTTGCTGAAAAGAAACTAAATTCTGATCATCATCTACTTACATCCATGGAGAATCGTCATGCATCTTGCAGATTGGTACAAAAGGTTATGCTCTGTAGATGTGTACGTTGTCTCGCTTTGTAGCTGCTGCAGCTGCTAGCAATGAATATGTAATGTTTTGAGGAGTAAACCAAATTAGGATCTCACTGAATAACACAAACACAGCCTCGACTACCTTCATCGTCATCATCTGATTCTCCTGACTCACTGCATAAGAAAATACAACTAGTTATGAAAGGAAGTAGATTCATGAAACTCAGTTATCAAATTTGTTAGTCAAACATAGTAATTCACTTATGTGCAGAAAAGGACTGCAGTTAATGGATTGATAACTTGAAATTTCGGCATTACTGAAATGTATTCAAACGCTATTCCCCTTAATAGTCATTTGATTCTCTTGACCGGACAGATGAGATTGAACTTTAAAAATGTTATTTAGCATTTAAAGTCTTTTAATGAGGCAACCAACTAACTTCGCAGTCCCAACCCGCACATGTGAAGAAGCCCGTGTATTTGGAGTGAAAATGTAATAAAACTTCTTGTCAGACTAAAAATAAATGGACCTTGAAGGCCTGACGTGCACGAGGTTCTAAGACAGCCGACACCCAGATTCTGAAAGTTCCAACTACTAAGGGAGGTGCATAAACTTGTATCAGAATGGCCCTACTTCTAACAATGGATTCCAGTCCTTTTGTAATCTAACCCATCCTCTTCTTTAAGGTCCCATGTATAGTTACATTAAACATCAGCGGCACCCAGTCTGTGCAACCTCCAGAGACCAGAGCCCTATAGCTCTCATAACATGTTAACGAACTCCATATTTTAAAAGATGAAATTTGGGAAAGGAGTAACAGCATATAACAAAAATCTGGGGTAACAAGGAGGGGACAGACACAAATAACAAACAATAAGCAGAGTTTAAACATAGTATTGACTGTGTGATACGGTTCGTCAAATAACAATGAATGATCTGGAATTATTCACAAAGTACAATGAAGCATACCAAGACAGATGTGGAAATGGTCTCACTTCAGTCACAGTAGATATGAAAACGAATATTCTCAAAATTTGAACTGAATGCCTATGTAATTTTGTAAATGTGCATAGAAAGGGATAAAGCAAATGTGGTAACATATAAAACACAGTACAATGAACCATATAATATAAATATAAAAGGGAATCTGGGTAAGCAATAGCTGTTAAATTTATGCCAAGCGCGAAATTTTTAGCAAATATCTGCGTGGATGGAAAGAGACCATCTTGTTCACAGATAGTGATTAGTCTTAGATTAGGACCTAAAAAAATTCCTGAATGGGATTATGTAGAAAAGGTGCTTCTAACGATAAATCAAGAGACATGGATATCAACTTTATAGACTTATTATATCAACCGTCGGTGTCTCCCATGAATAGTTTGTATGACTTCTCAATATAAACTGAAAGGTTCGTAGGAAATGAATATCACTTTGAGTTGGTTCTTTTCAGGGAATTAACTGATCCCATCCTGGAGATACCGTAGGCCTGTTTGAGGTTAGGTTCCACAAGGTGCTCTCCTAAAGTAATTCTTTTTTTCGATGGAGTGTCTTATTGAGGATCTGCCCTAATTTGGAATGCCAATGATTATGTTAAATCTGCTGATCTTAGTAGGGAGGTAACGATATGCCTTTGGAACGTGTAATATGTTAACTACTTCTCACTACATTTCTGTTTAGTTAAAGAGTCCGTTAGTTCTCCATCTTATACTCGATTCCTAGAGCAAAAAATACACATTGGATACTTGGCCAGATCGATAGAGATTTGGGTGAGGATCCCGCCCATAAACAGATATCTAAATGTGGATCAAGTCTTTAAGACTTTGCTAACTTGAGCACACCCTTAAACCAAATTGCATACCTTTTTTTTAATCTATAATCATAAATTTCTCCCTACACTTCCTAACTTTCAAAATATTAAGTCCTTCGAAAAGTAAGTTTACTAAAAGAACCAACCACCTACACCGAATAGTTAAACCTTTAGCAGTGATCTATTTTCCTTGCAAATTTTGTCTGAAGTAAACCCTCCCATTAAGCTATTCTTTCTTTTGCTATGCTTCCATTTATATTGCCTTACTACTAAGCCAACTCTTTAGCATACTTCGCCGAATAAACCCACTACAGTCTGTCATCCTCCAGACATGCTAACAATCACCATAATCCTCTCAGTTGCAACTACGATATTAGCAACCACATACATGTTTTAAATCCCATGTACTGAAGTCAATAATCCCAAATCAAACACCAGATACAAAACCTCAAAGAACAGACCAAACAACCAAGTATGCATCTATTAGTAGTTTACTACCCACTAAGTCTTAGAGACATTGAAATTGACCAACAATTGGTTAACCTCGAGACTTCGCTGTCCATATTAAAAGGATCATGTTTAAATGCGCAAGAACATGAATTTCCCAGTCCTGCTTCCTTGGAACTAGTGGAAACATAACAAAAAAGGTGTACATAAGACCACTTTGTTTCTCTCTTTTGGATGTAAGAACATGCAACCCTAGCAAGTCATATACTATATTAAAATATAGTGTTCTACAATTCAACCACAACAGTAACTTGATAACAAGATCAAAGGCTAAATTTAGAAAACAAAAATTTCAACTACACTTGACCTGATAGGTGATCTCTGATTGTCTTATCTAAATTCTTATACTCACAACAAGTAAATTGTAGTTCAAGGAACCCAGGTACAGAAAAATATATCTAAAATTCAAGCACAAAACATGTAATTCACAGGAAATAAACATGATAAAAGAAAGGACTAATCCGAAAGCAAATCTATAAACAAAAACTGATCAAGTCAAGGAAGAATAAAAAATTAAAACAAATCATAAAATGTGAATGTTGAACTAACCTGGGCTCAAATTCCTTGATCTCAACTAAATCTTTCCCTAATAAATCCATCCACTGAACTCTAGCCTTTTCAACTTGTATCCGGGCTTCTGAATTCGGTTTCTTGAGACTACTTTTTGGTAAAATTTGAATTTCAAGTTGTTTTTCATCTAAGCTTCCCTTGTCCTCCTCCACCTCCTCCTGGTTGTCAACCTTCTCACTACATATCTCCCCCACAGAATCAGGAACTGAACATACTGTTGTTGTAGGAATATTAGAACCGTTTTCCAATTTTAATGGACAAGGAGTGAGTAGATATGACGAGGGTTTGCAAAAACAGACACAGGAAGGACAATGGACTTTACAAAACAAAACCCTCATCAATAACAACAACTTGTTTACATCAACTCTTTCATTTCGATCAGAAACACAACCCTTGTACTGATTTCAATTACAAGTATAATTTCACTCAAGAACTACATAAAATCAAAATATTTTCCGTATAAAACAAGAACCCAATTCTCAGGATCAAATTAAATAAATCCTTTTTTCTTTTAGTTGTAAGCATCTATTAAAGAATATAAAGGGAAGGAAAAGGGAAGTTAAACAAATTCTGACACACAAAATAAAAAAGTAAAACCCAGAATGAGATCTCTGATTAAGGAAATGAAACTAGTAGTAAATATCAAAACAACAAGCCTGATACAGGGCTCCCACATCAATAGAGGGGATCCTAGTTGAGCCAAGGTGACCCAATTTTACGATAAAGGATGTCCTAGGGGGTAAAGTTAAATGTCCATTTTACCCTTATACTAATTAAAACCTAAACTCTTTTAATTTTTTTCATAATTTTTCAAAACTTTTTAAAACTAAATTAAAGAAAAACCCAACCGTAATCCATCACAATTCATCGTCGATTCGCAAATTCATCGTCGATTAAAATCAACACAACAATTCTAGATGAAAAAGCATACTAAAGGCATTCAAGGTAGTAGCGATGGCAATGAACACTTTTCCTTTCAACCTAATCAAGAGATTCAACAAGAAATCGATAGTGAAAAGCAAAATCAAGCACAGAAAAATCCAACAATGGTGTATCTAAGGTATTGAATAAAACCCATGTTATTCTTAGAACTTGTAATTGATTTATTCGCATGTTTGATCATGTTTTTGGGGAAAAAATGTTGGACACAGTTGATATTACGGTTGGGTCCGTGTCAAAACCCAACCGTAACATTTCGTGTTCTTGAGTATTACGGTTGGGTTATTTTCAATACCCAACCGTAAATCCAAGGGAAGAAGATGAATAGTTCAGGATGTTACGGTTGAGTTTCAATAGATAACCCAACCGTAACTGTATTGCGCCCTTTTTTAAAAAACATTCTACGGTTGGGTTTTGAGAAAATCCCAACCGTAACACTAGCGTTCATAAAAATGTGTTAGAGTATTACGGTTGGGTTTTTTCTTAAAACCTAACCGTAACATATGGACTACATTTTGTACTGATATGTTACGGTTGGGTTATTCTCAATAACCCAACCGTAACATATCAGCACATTAAATTTATTATTTCTGTATTACGGTTGGGTTTTAAGCAAAACCCAACCGTAAAAATGATGTGCAAATCAGCTACATGTGTGTTACGGTTGGGTTTGTCTCAAAACCTAACCGTAAAATATGGGATAAAAGTTACGGTTAGGTTTTGAGAAAAACCCAACCGTAAATCTTCCTGTGTAGTGAATATTTATTTTGTTGAAGTTGATTTGCTTGGAAATTATCTAACTTGTATTGGTTGTGTGTTGTAGGAAGAATAAGAGGGGTAAAACACATAATCCATCATTTGATGATCAGTATCAAAGTGTCAGAGTGCGAGGACATCCTCATGGTTTGAGTCGACTCGTTAGGATTCAACCTAAAGCTGGTGGAGTTGTTGATCCACCAAGGGTAATTGATTTGGTGCCAAAGTTAGTTCAGCCACCTATTATTATGGATTTGGAGAATGATGAAGTTGAACCACCTATTATTATTGATTTGGAGAATGATGAAGTTGAACCACCAGTGACGAAGAACTGAAGAACCTGCAATAACTCTATGTTTATTATAACAGTTGCGTCAAACTAAGATTTATTTTCTTTTGTGGGGGAATTCCAACTTTAATGTGAATGTATGAAAAAAATTTCTATTTAAATTTGTCAAGATCATGTTTTATTTACAAATATTTGATGTTGGAAACCAAGCAAAGTAAAAAGCAAGTTATTACTGCAATATGAAAAACTCGCCAATATGACAATCATGTCCAACAAAACTAGTATTCTAACATAGTGGAACATTGGTGAATCTGGGATAAATTTTGTGTTTTAAACCCAATTTAGAGTGAATTGAAATTCCAAAAAAAGATTTACAAAAATATTTACGGTTGGAATGTCTATTTTACCCTTATACCTATTTAAACATAAACATTCTTAACATTTTTCATAACTTTCAAAAACTAAACCAAAGAAAAAGCCAACGGTAACCCATCTAAATTCATCGCCGATTCGTAAAATTCATCGTCGATTAAAATCAACAAAACAATTCGAGATGAAGAACCATAATAAAAGCATTCAAGGTAGTAGTGATGGCAATGAACCCTTCTCCTTTCAACCTAATCAAGAGATTCAACAAGAAATCGATAACCGTTCGCAAAATCAAGCAGAGAAAAATCCAACAATGGTGTATCTAAGGTATTGTAGAAAACCCATGTATTCTTAGAACTTGTAATTGATTTATTCGCATTTTTGATCATGTTTTTAAGGAAAAAATGATGGACACATTCAATATTACGGTTGGGTCCGTGTCAAAACCCAACCGTAATAATTCATGTTCTTGAGTATTACGGTTGGGTTATTTTCAAAACCCAACCGTAAATGAAAAGGAGGAAGATGAATAGTTTAGGATTTTACGGTTGGGTTTCAATAGATAACCCAACCGTAAGTAATTTGCGCCATTTTTTGAAAACCATTCTACGGTTGGGTTTTGAGAAAATCCCAACCGTAACACTAGCTTGCATAAAATTTTTGTTAGAGTATTACGGTTGGGTTTTTCTTAAAACCTAACCGTAACATATGGACAAATTTTTTTTTATAGTTTAAGGTTGGGTTTTGAGAATAAACCAACCGTAATATTTGCGCACATTAAAATTTATGTTTTTGTATTACGGTTGGGTTTTAAGAAAAACCCAACCGTAAAAATGATATGCAAGTCAGTTACATGTAAGTTACGGTTGGGTTTTTGTTAAAACCTAACCGTAACATATGGAAGAACATTTATGGTTGGGTTATTCTCAAAAACCCAACCGTAAATTTTCCTGTGTAGTCAATTTTTTTTTACTTGAAGTTGAATTGCTTGGAAATTATCTAACTTGTATTGGTTGTGTGTTGTAGGAAGAATAAAAGGGGTAATAATTTAACACCTATTTCTCACACTCCAACCCCTCGCCACGGAAAACATTTAGGGGTTGAGAAGAGAGGCGTGAGCAAGACCCATAATCCCTCTTTTGAGGTAGGTGCTGGTAGTGATCCTCAAATTGCAGAAGAGGAATATAATGTGTTCCAAGGCTTGGGTGATCTACCAACACCCAGAGGTTCTCTTGTGATTAGAGAACCACCACAAGAGCAACAAGTAGAAGAAGAAGAGGGGGACAGAGAACAACATGTCCCTCAAGGCAAAGGTAAAGAAATTAGAAAAGAAAAGGCAAAGAAAAGGGTGGTTGCCAAAGAAATTCCCAAAGAAAAGGCCGAACCTCAACTGTGGCCTAAGAGGAGGAATGGAGGACTATGGGGTGAGGCCCCAGACAAATCAGCAATATTATTTGGTTATCCCCATTCATGGGCTGCCAAAGTTGCAGCGACCAAGGTATTATTCTAATCACTTCTCTTATTCTGTTAAATTTTGGTTTGTTAACTTTTGTAAGTAAAACAAATTTGTTTTTATTCTTTGTAGGATCATGCACAGGCGATCAAGAAATTGGTTCGTCAAAGGGCACAACATTGGCCCTTAACTGAAGAATATACGGCTGTACAAATTCTTGTAAATGGTACCGGGTTAGCTCCCGGAATTACAAATTCAATGTGGGAGTATGACCGCGTCGTCTGCGCAGCCTTCAGGGAACGTTATTGGCCTGAGACCGATACGTTTCATCTCCCATTCGGCGAAATAACTATAACGCCGGATGATGTCCACTCAATTCTAGGGCTGGAGGTGGAAGGTAAATCTGTGTTTGAGGGTTTTGACAACAACATGTCCTGGAGTGATATTTATGCACTTGTGAAAGATAAACTTGGATGGTAGAAGACCGAAGCTGAAACTGAATTTCAATTTGTCAGTATGGGTAAATTGGGGATGCCAACAAAGAAAGGTCAAGCTATGAGCAAGAAAATATTGCTGCGGTCACTAAGGGAGAAGTTTGGAGGTACTGCAAAGTTGGAAACATATGGGGTCATCATAGATGACACCAGAGCCATTCGAACAGCCAGAGCTTATCTGCTATATATGCTCGGGACCATCTTCTTTGGTGATAACTCGGGCAACAGGGTCAACGCCCAGTATCTATAATGGTTCCAGGGTGATCTCGGGATGACCCATCAGTTCTCGTGGGGAACTGCCATCCTGGCCTACCTACTTGCTAACCTTCGAAAAGCTTCGAGGGTTAGGGGAACTGAGATTGCCGGTAATACCGGTCTGCTTCAGGTAATTTATTGTTTGAATTTCAATGTTTAACTTTATTTTCTCATTTTCTTATTTAATATTTATTATCTTTATAGGCATGGGTATACGATCACTTTCCTAGACTTGCTCCTCAAACGAGCATTGATGTCACTGGACCAACGGGAAAGAAATTTGTCTTCACCGGGACGCAGGAAAAATATAAAGAAGTGCTCATAGCAAAGATGAGAAAAGAAATTGATGCTTTCTCGTTCGAAGATGTTATTTTCGATCCTTATGTGAACATAAGCATAGGTGATGGACATGTTGAAGATTTACGACGATTATCGGACGTGGCAGGCTACAACGGCCCTTTGTACCATCCGTTTGGGTACGTGATGTCCAACCCCCGGCGAACTCTCCGCCAATATGGATACGTCCAAACAACGGTTACACTGGAAATGTTTAAATTGTGTGTGAATGGGTCGATGATCGAAGGGCCAAACATCGTGTTAAACTATGAGCCAACGCCTTCAGTCGCGGTTTGGAATAACCGCAATGATCCGAAATACCAAGTCCAAACGAATGAGTTAACTCCCTCTCCGGGCACAAAAGAGGCTGCAGGAGATTACTTGGATTGGTATCGCCATTTTGGTCATCCAACTATCATCAACAATGATCCGGAAACTCTGGCAATCAACACAGGAGATGGTTTCTGGAAGAAGGCATATTTCAATTTGGTACATACATTATTTTTGTTATTAATGTTTTTAAGATTTATTATTAAACACTGATCCTACTTTTATTTCCATATGTGAATAGAAAAAGAAAGCCGTTGCATTGGTGGACTCTATTAATCCATGCCTAAGCACAATTGATGTGAGGACGCGTGACCAACTCAAAGCTTTGATTAGGGAGGTTCATCATGAAGTTGAGGATGTGCAGCGCACTTTAAAGAGGAGTAGACCCAGTACAAGAGGCACGACTACAAATGCGAGTACTACTAGGAGAGAGCCCCAAGCATCGGATGAAGAGACACATGATGAAGCCGGGGATGCTCAACGTGGTGATCGTACTCGAGGCGGTCGTGTTGGAGCTCGTACTCGTGGCGGTGCTGCTCATCGTAATGTTAGGAGCAAAAAAAGAGCTCGTCAAAGTCATCGACCTACCCCTCCTCCTTCTCCCTAACTCTATGTCTATGGACAACAAAGTTTAACGTATGTGTGAATTAGTTGTGAAGTTAGATTTGAAATTTGAATTTAACTTGGACGTGAAATGAAAAATCAGTCGCCAAAATTTAGTTACCAGTTATTTAAAGTTGGAAACCAAAAATCTTATATTTTTCCGGTAAAAATACGCAGTCACATTAGTATTACGGTTGGGTATCAGAAATACACCCAACCGTAAAACTGGCAAAATGAAAAATAAGACAGGTTTACGGTTGGGTCTCTAGCCAAAACCCAACCGTAAAACTGTCACATTTTTATACTACAGTTTTACGGTTGGGTTTTTGATGAAAAGCCAACCGTATATATGAAAGAATAATGTTACGGTTGGGTTTTGGCTGAAAACCCAACCGTAACATTTATGACCTCAACACATAAAGTCCCTAGGATATTACGGTTGGGTTTTCAGCAAGAACCCAACCGTAAATTCTACTGGATAACTTTAATTTTGATTCTCTAATTTGTTTGTTTTTCGTTTTTTCTTTGTTTGAATGACCCAATTTACCTTCAATATAGTTAAAATGATTGAATAAGTTCAAATTTTTGATTTTGAAACCCAA